>JAQQZZ010103733.1:0-16156 GCA_030265115.1 Mopalia vespertina
CACAGGGTTTGCCGGAGTCAACAGCTTTCTCAAAAGACTGTAAGTTTTCGGACCAGATACTGTTAGAAATATAGACTTTCTTTTCTCCATGTCTGTGACCTCATTGGCAGCAAAATAATGATTCAGCCTTTCAACGTACTCGTTCCAGTCGGTACCGAATACGTACTCCTCAATATGACCATAAACAGATGCCATCTTGAATATATCATTACAACACCCCACACATAATTTAATTTTTGCAGTTTTCAGGTGAGTTTCATAATCTCTTGATTACCTTTCAGTGCATTGATTGTTCAGCATCCTCGTCGCCAATTCTTGTGTTCCCGTGGGGAGAAACACACATACAAAGACTGGATATATGAACAGTGAAACTTTACTGAACTTCTATTCCATTTATCCGACACATTTGCAATTAATGCTGTGGGTTACTATTATGAAAACAATCAAAGTTTGAGAAAATTGTGCGCTTTGGATAAATAGATTAAAAGTTGTAAATTCACATAACAGTATTCTACAGCATGTAAAACATATAACACAACATTATTCAATATTCTACACACATCAGTTCTGGATAGTCCATATGACAATGCATTCGTCTCTTAAACCCAAGGTTGACGGTTTGATCCCGACCAAATACTGAATGTATTTTTTCCTCATTTAATTAAGTGAGCGCTACTTTATTATAATGAAATTGGACTATTATTTTTTTTTACTTATAGGTCTTGGACTTGGGAACCTTATAACCGTTGCGCTCAGTTAAAACATCTAGTTTTGATTTAAATTATAGTCTTACCAATTTTCCCACTTAGTGTCTTAATCTTTGGGTCATAAATAACAAAATCTGGTCGTATTTTACTAGCTCGTTTTCCTTTAAGTAGAGGTACCAAACCACCCAGGTACTCCAAATAGAGGGTATAGTGACCTCCAGATGTCTCATCGCCATGTCGGATCATGGTACAGTACAGACGCTCATTGCCTGGAGGGAGAGAACTGACAAACTCACGTAACCCAAATGGATCGGGAATGTAACTCTGAAACAAGCAATACATAATTTGAAAAATTCACATCTTCAAAGAAATGTCACTAGAAAATGATTGTGCAGAAAAAAAACTGTTTTTAAACTTATTTTGCTTTAACAGTATTTACGTTATTTTTGGATAACACTTTCTTAGTTTGAACAGATTCTAGTTCAGAAAATTTTGCAGGGTGATACCCATCTGTGAATCGAACCCAAGCCCCTTAGAGCTAGGCACCAAATCGCCAGCAGTAAATGCCGGCCACCTAGACCACAAAACAGAAGGTTAGTCAGCTAGAGTCTAGGTAGCAGACATTCACTACCCCTCTGATAGAAGAGTGACACAGCTCCCATAGCTAAAAGCAAATAATAATTTTTGTGTCTATATAATTTTTGTATGATACCAGGACGGGTTTCAACCTACAAAATTTTCTGAACTAGAATCTGTTCAAATTAAGAAAGTGTTATCCCAAAATAAAGAAAACACTGTTAATCTTCACTTTCTAAAAGACACAAAAATTATAATTTATTTTGCTTTATGCTAAGGGAAGTAGCTCAAATTCATATTCACTTCCATTTAGAGTTAATTCCCTTTTTAGGCAAACTGAGAAAGGACAATTCCCTTGTTCCGTCATTTATTAAATGAGAGTACATGTGTATACGTTTTGTTAGAAATTAATATATAGTCTTGTTATAGGCTGAAAATCTGCATCCGGTAATCACTGTATTTACAAGAAGTTGTGGTATGTTGTTAAAGCAATGCCTCTCTCTGCAATAAAATGCATATAGGTAAAATTGACATCATTTGTTGTTTTGAACTGTGCTCTAATTTTCTAATCAAGCAATATCCATTTTATAATTGGATCTTACACATTGGTTATTACTTAAACTACAGTCAAATTCATCCACACGGCCATGAACAACTGGAATTTTCTAAAATTTCCCCGCGAACGAATGAAGTTGCAATACAATTTCACGCCAGTGTACTGAACACACATGAGCCTACATGTAGCATAATGCCTTTACAGACCTCAAACAAACTTTCAAACATACACAAATCTGTTCAGTTTTGTTTTTGCGGCAAAAGTTAATTTTTGACCTGGGGGACATAACCATCTAGAAGTGTCCCTCTAGTGGGTGTTGTGTGAACCCCAAACCTGCACATTAAGTTCACTGTCTGGTCGAGAATTAATACAAATCATCTTTTTCACAATATGTTACCCATACCTATTGTTGTATTGCTTAGGGTGTGAGCTTTAAAATGGAGGACAACAAAACAAAATAAATTTATTTAATGCGTGTAAGTTTGGGATTTCAGCAATTTTATAATTTCATGTATGAAGGAATCAAATGCAATGTTCTGATTTCTGTCAATCTCGGCCTATAATTTTTATTGCCTTTGTTTTCTTGCTTTATTTTCGGTCATATCCCAGGTGCTCAAATACAGTTTACAGAATGTATGAATGAGTCAAACGTTCGCAGCTGTAACGTAGTTCATATGAATTCTAGATGTTTAAACCAATCAAATGAAGCAAAAACCGTCTCTCTGAGGTCGGTGCTAGGTTATTTTGAACCAAAAATTTAGTTAATCTGCGAGGCGCTTAAGATCGAGAAACGAAAAACTGGATCAACCAATGAAATCAAAGGTGTTCCCTCTGCGGTGCACGCTTTTGACATAATAGTATCACTTGAAATAGACAGACTTCAACTAGCAGGGTGTTTGTAGTTGATTTGCCCAGGTCATCCCGCTGAATGAACAGGCCTTACCAGGCAGTGCTTGCTCACGCTGTACCCAGTGTGAAGCCTGCTTTTTAATAGGCATGTAGTCCAATGACTAGCCTACTATTAAACTTTAAAACTGTTTATTATGCTAGGTTGCCACATGTACAATTATATTCTTACTACCGGTACCTATAATTATTTAGGGTAATGCTGGAGACACACGAGCGAATATAATCGCCAGATCGCAGCGATCTGATTGACAGCAAATTCACCAGTGAATGTTTTCGGCCAACTTGACACACGTGGCGATTGATCCAGCGCTTCGGAGTCCTTTTTTCCTTAAAATTTTACAAAGCAACATAAGTCATGTCCAATTTTTCCAATATGGCTAAAACAGAAATGGTTTATCAGCATTGATTCGCAAGTCTGTATTTGCTTACCTGGACATACAGGCGATCAATCGCTGACGATTAAAAATCGGCCGAAAATATCAAATATGTTTGATCTTCAGCGATCATTATTGCTGTCGCCGGCCTGAACACGTGTGGCAAATTTTTCCACGATTGGTACAATTGCCACGATTGGTTTATTATATTCGCTCGTGTCCACCGCATAATATGAGCATTATTATTTTTAACAGTACAAGATGGGTTAAAAATGCGCTAAAAAAATTAAACATTTGCCTTTTCTAGGGTGAACCATGAACCATTGAATAACATTAGCTTTGACATGTCGGTTTTTTTTTTAATTTGCACAAATGAGCGTTGTTGTTGTTGTGTGTGTGGGTATTTTTTTATAGAGTCTACTGTTAAGACCTTTGACAGTTCACACCAATGACCTATATATATTATTAACCTGTAACACACAAGAGTGTAAGTCACGTGACGTCATGAATAGGGTTGGCCACACCCAAAATGTCAGCTAACAGTGTTCGTAGGTAGGTATATACATGTAACTCTCAATTGATTTTATAAGATGAAGAAAGGATAAGTCGATATCATATTTAAGTATGTTTAATAGTAACCTTTCAAGGGATATAGGGGTTATTGCAGCCAGGAGCATCACTTTAATATAAATTAGGATTTAGGATTTAAATGGAAGGGTCCTAAGCATTGGGTTTGAAATATTTTCTTCTTCTTTGCATTCAAGAAAAGATTTGACTCCCTCATAAAAAGCTTAAAATATTTTTAAATTTATTCAAAACTATTTTGGAATTTGAATTGATTGTTGGTTTCATTGGGGTTAATGACCGCATGCCAGCCCAATGGGTAAAGGAAACCGCCCTTGACGCCACTGGCAACAAACAAAGTCAAAACATGACAATCACAGGACAGAAAACAAAGACATCACAAACAGATCAGTTTTATGTTGCCCCTTAATACGATTGGAAAGCACCAGGATACCAGGAAGCTCCCTCCCAACCCTCCGCCAAATTTGAATAGAAGTTATTTGTTCATATATAATATGTGGCTATATATGTGATAATCTTTTTATGAATTACTAGGACTTAAAATTATTCAGTGTGTTCAGGGTCCCCAAAACAGAATTTTATTTCAGTTTGGGTAATCAGAAATTGAATTTTTACTTAACAAAACAACTTGTAGACAATCCCTGATAGCCATATGAGAAGTAGCCCAGTTCTTCATTTATACCAGAAGTCCATTAACTTTAAATGAAAAACGCGCTTTACAGTAGTGTGCAAGACATTTGAGTCCAAAATCGGCACATTCAACTACATGCTGCACATTGCTAGCAATGTTGTCGAGTCTTCTGTCAATGTCCTTAACATAAAGTACATGTACGTTGTGGTTTTAGGGTACCTTCTACCTGGATTTCTGTGCCAGTCAACTGCATCTTTCGTTTTCTTATTTGCTTGGTTACAATAGGTTGTTTTAAAATATTTGGTCCTTACCCCATTAAAACTAAAAATTAACAATAATTTCACAACAAGCACTCCAACTTTTTCTTCTGAGGTCCACACTATTGCTATGATGGGCCCAGTTATTCAAAACAGCATTAGCCACTAATGCCAGATTAAATTACTAATAGACAGTACCATTTCTCAGCTCAAGTGAGTCGCAATATAAGCCCTAAGAAATCTTGCCACATGGAATATTTAAAGCATGTCTAGACAATAATACAAACAAAATTCTACACAACATCTTGACACGTGGAATATCTTAACTATGTCTTGTCAAATGGAACACTCATACTAATAAACTATAAAGTTTGATTATAGTTAAGCATGTCTAGACAATAATACACCAAACAAATTCCTACACGACATCTTGACACATGGAATATCTATGTCTTGTCAAATGGAACACTCATACTATTAAACTATAAAGTTTGGTCTGAATTCCATAAGCAGTTTTCAAGTTATGTCCAGAACCAAAAGGTTGACATGAGATTTCAAGTTAACATACAGAAACGGAATTCAGACTCGATCCCAAGTGATGTCTTGTCACACGGAACATTTATACTAAGTTTGAATCGACTTCCAAAAGAAGTTTTCAAATTAACATACAGAAACGAAATTTAGACTTTGACACCAGGTGGCGCCACCTGTAGTCTGACATATGCCAAAATCAATCCCAAGCAATGTCTTGTCACATGGAAGAATCATATAAAGTTTGATATGAATTCCACAAGAAGTTGTCAAATTAACATACAGAAACAAAATTTAGACTTTGCCACCAGGTGGCACCACCTGTAGGTCGACACACGCGAAAATCAATCCCAAGTGCATCTTGTCACATGGAACACTCATACTAACTTTGATTTGAATTCCACAAGAAGTTGTCAAATTAACATACAGAAACAAAATTTAGACTTTACCACCAGTAGGTTGACACATGCCAAAACTAATCCCAAGTGACGTCTTGTCACATGGAACAATCATCCTAAGTTTGATTCGAATTCCACAACAAGTTTTCAAGTTAACATACATAAACCTAATTCAGACTTTGCCACCTGTAGGTTGACATACGCCAAAATCTATCCCAAGCGACATCTTGTCACATGGAACACACATAATAAGTTTGATTTGAATTCAATAAGCGGTTTTTAAGTTAATGTCCGGAAACCAAAAAGTGGACGGACGGATGGGCTTAACATAGTGTAGATACAACATAACATAAAACAGGCCTGAATATATAAAACGAAAAGAAAATTTATAAAAAAAATGCATGCCTTAACTTCAGTGTCAAAATCTGGTATGACTCAATTCACAATGCTAGTATATTTTGCCCTATACTTGTTGGTCAATATAATTATTTCATACCGTTGACAATCAATAGTAAAAGATTGCAAACATTTTCTATTTAGACACATGCCCTGTAATATCTATTATTAGATAAAGCCAATATTATAATATGTGATAGATATTGTGTTGAGCAATTGGCCTTGATGAGACAACTTAACCCAGTTAGCTTCTTCCAGAGCTAGTCATTTCTGGCTCTTTCCAGTGTGTGGGTTACAGAGACGATTGCAAACAATGGAATGCTTCACTGCGCTATTCAGACATTAAGCTACTCGGCAACTGATCAAACCTTAACAGATAGTATCCAAACACACTGTTTCGTCCCATGAGTTCATGGATCTCAAAATCCTATTTTATCATTTCTCGCAAAACATAGCAAACACAACACATGTCTAACTATAGATATAAAGATGCAATAAAAACATTTAAACTAACGCACAAAAATAGTATTTGACCTTTCCTGGAACGAGGGCAAATGAGTTCTTGGCCCAGTACATCTAGGTGCATTTAACCTCATGTGGCTGGTTATTACGGTTGCCTTTATTGTATTTTGAAGGGATAAATCACTCATACTGATTTAAAAGCGTTAAAAATACTTTTGAGAACACAATTTTGAAAACATAATATTCAATTGAGAACACCCTTTTGAGAACATACTAATTGAGAAAACACTAATCCCATTTTTCTGTCAATTCTTGATTCAGTACAGCCCATTCAGGGCAATATTACAATTTACAACATACAGTGTACTATCAATGAACACAGTGTTTTGCAGCAATAATCAGCACTAAAATTAACAAGAGTTTTAATAAATAGTGAGGTTTTCAATTCAATAGTGTGTTCCCAAAAGTGCAATATAGACCTTTGATGAACATATCCATGCATGGTAACCAACTCCAAATCTCCAAAATAATAAGCTGAGTAGTTAGCAGGTCCTCTGTAAAAGCTTATTTAAATCACCACTTCCTATTCAAGTTTAGGAACAATTTTTTGCCATAGCACAGTTTGTTGGGAAACAATCCTGAATGTTGTAGGAGAGTTATGAAGCTGACTGCTTACTTTGACGACAATCCATCAACTTATTTTCAAGATATATTTGGGGTCAACTTGTGAAATACAACTAAATCCGTTGTATCAACAGAAAAACTGATGTTTGAAGGTAATAGATGAATTTGTTTTATAAGTTATATTCACAAAATATACATACAGATGTGAATCTTGTAAAATCCCTCCCTAAGTGATGGCCATATCGTTATGTGGAATTAGGTGCAATGCAATCACATCTGTTCCTTAACAGGAGGTAGCTATTTTCCAAGTTTAATAATACTTTATTTACTGAGGAGGTTCAATTAGTGCAAACCAATCTTCCTTGAGCCCCTCACCCATGCACACACGGCTCACACACATTGCATTTACTGTTACAAATATATATATACATGTTGTACCTATAAATCTTTACTCTAAAAGCACTAAACTACAAAAATAACAAAAACAGTATTAAAAAAATAAATAAAAAAAATATATATATTTATTATAGACCAACAATACATGCAGGCTGGTATCCATCTCATCACATAATGAAAACAAACCGCCTTTGTGTCCCTTTCCTGTCTAAGCTGTATATGATCTAGATGCAAATACATACATATATTTTATAGGCTTTTATTATACAGTCAATAGATATATTATCCAGTTTATCACAAAATATGACCACTTGTTGTCTTATGGGAGTGACCAGTACCAGTACACATGGGGATGCGGTCCAACATCTAGAAGTTCAAAACAGTCACTTCCTCGATACTAGATACTATTTGTTGAATGTTTGTTTGGAATAATTTCAAGTAATTTAACAAGAATAGAGCATACCACGATATGTAACATTATTTAAATGGGCCAGAAACACATACGGCCTGTTGTGATAGAATGTCCAATCTGAGGACATTGGAAGCGTTTGGCTTTACAACCACAGCTAAACAACCAAAAGGTGCTCAATGCGGTTATGTATATTTCAGTTAATTTTTTGAATTAAAACTAAAAATCAAGGGATAAATTAATGGTAATGACAGTAAGAAATTTAATTTATTTTTCCCAACTTATTTTATCATAAGGTAGACTTTAACTTGTACAATTTGATAAAAAACAAATTCAAATCTGAAATATAAAGGGATTCATTGCTTGGTGTTTAACCATTCATCAGCTCATATATATGTATTTTTTTCAGTACGGTGAATATTTAACACTAAATTTGCTTCATTATTTTTATTTTTAATTTATATATTTTAATTTTGATAATAATTTTTTATGTCTAAAATCGCTCAGAAGGTATTTCTGGGCTTCTAGCACCCCCAGAGCTTCCAGGGCCTAGCCAGCCCACGATCATTTTCACAATTGATACATTTATGCCATTTCATTTACAAGTTACTTTTCAATGTGAAATTGTTGAGCAAGTTTTTGTTTTCTTTATATTTTTCTAAAAACAGAGAGGAGTTTATTAATCCTGTAATATTTCTCCACGTTATCATTTACTAGAATATGTCTTTGGTATCTCCATTAAATAAAGAGTTTCACTTCCGGTGGTATGGGAGCATGGTGAAAGCATGTATTTTGTGTACTTGTTGGTACCTGTAAATATACTATTGATAGACTGGCTTAGAGCATTACATGGTCATTAACAACGCACTGCAACTGAGTTATTGAATAACCCAATATACAAAGCCTTTTCACAAATGGTATTGATTCTGTAGTGCTTATTTGCACGGCGAGAAAGAGGTTTTATTTCCGTGCAATGAAAAAAAAAATTACTGAAATGTTCACGCCATTTGCGATTAGTCGGCCATCAGTCATTTAAGTTCAGTATGTTGTAATTTTGGGCCGGTACCTACAAATGCTCTCAGACCAATAATTTATTTTCTCATTTGCTTGAATGAGAAATAAACACGGACACACTAACTTTTCCCACGGAAGAGTGCGCTATTGCTACAGCCATGAAATATATCTAAACTACAATGAGATTGCACTATTGAATTTTAGGAAGGCTATTGTACCCTTTGAGCTCTGTACTTCTATTTTGCTCTCTCTGATGTACGCGCTAGGCTATTTTGAAGCAATGAAAAAATAGTAAATTAAAGGTTTGTTTGATTGGGGTTTAACGTCATACTCAAGGGTATTTCACTTTTTTGACGATGGATTGTCCACTTCACACTGTCCCTTGCCTCATTACGGTGGAAAACCATAAGAAAACGTCGTAAAAACCACCCCTATGATTGCCGAAGCCACATCATGTGACTCACTCATATACCTCATGGTAGACAGACGGACTCGATCCTGTGAACAGTAAATTCAAGTAGGATTAGGAAGTGCACACGCTACCACTAAGCCATAGGCGCGGGCTATAAATTAAAGGAATTCTCTGAGCTGCTATTGGTAGAAAAACAAAAAATTGTATCAGCTAATTAAATGAAGGATGCTCTCTATGAGGCCCACACTACTGCTGAATATGTAACAGTATTTCTTGCAATGGATTGATGTAGTTTTAACAATAAAATGAAACATTTGACATTTAGTTTGCTAGTCATTGATATCTAAATATCTTTCTGTTTCTTATTTTTCAAAATTATGATTGCATTGTTTTACTGAAAATGATTGATTGCCATATTAAACAGACCTAAATATCTTCACTGTCGCGTGTTAGCGAACGCGATTTTTCTCACAATATCTGTAACTTTATTTTTGTTTCGCAACCTGCGAGCGTAATATTTAGGTTACTTTACTTGTGTACTGTACACACAAAGTTTCAAGTTAATCCGTGAATTTATTCTCTTCTTATCGTGTTCATAACATATTCAGGGATGAATATTATAAAATTATGTAATAACACCCATTTTATTTAACAGAATTTGGTGAAATGCGATCCCATCCGTCGTTTTAACAGGAGGTAGCTACCTACCAAGTTTTAAGTTAATCGGTGAATTTTTTTTCAAGCGAGCATGTTCACAAACATTTGAGACTGACAGACAGATGGATGGACTGACTACTATAGAGTAGTGGTGGACAATAACAGTGACAAATAAACCGGATGATAACAATAGGGCTTATTTTGAGAAGAAAAAAATGCATTGTGTGCGATATAATTTGTGAAAAAAAATATTTTTTAAAGTCTTAAATTTCAACTACAAGAAATGAAGTTTAAGAATATCAAAACTTACAGTGTAAACAAGTAACTGACAACCTAGGCTATACAATAGACCCAGTAACATGACCTCGACAGAAAACCTGAAACCTTGGCATGTACCTAAAAAGCTATGTGACTGAAAACCTAAGCTCAACATAAAACTTTACCATGAACAGTGGACTGAACACTCTACAACAAAAAAGCTTAACTTGAACAAGACTATAATATTTTCAATAAACTTGAGCCCAGAAAAATTACCTCAACAAAAAACATTAACTTGTGTATTAAACAGTGTGCTAAACAGAAACCCTTAACTTGAAAGATATGTCTAGGATATGAATAGCATTTGCTAAACATTAAACCTTAACAAGACACTGACACTGCCAAATTTCCCCCTTTCTCAACAATACCTTTCCTCCACTTCGTTACGGCAAGCTAAAAACATTTTACAGCTTCAAAAGGAACCTATTTAAAACTTATTTTACTCCTTTTATTAAAAAAATAACACCAGTTAATAATGGGAGCAGCATGTAACATTTTTTGTTATTCAATTAGTGATTTTACTATTCGATTACCCTCAAATTTGTAACAATTCACGGGTATTCGATTAACAATTTCAGCCCTAATTGATTGATAGATGCTAGACAAACGTTTATGTGTATTCTCAATGAATATTAGGCCTGCCTACATTGCCTGAAATTTATGTGTTAAAAGTATTTTATAACGAGTATTTTCTGACCTTTACATCAACCATCAAATAACTTTGGCCTGTGCTCATATATAATGACTTTCGTATTTTTGCATTTCTGGATTGAGAATTGCTTATCTGAGTATCAATGTTTTTTGTGTACATGTATTTGTGTATTTAACATAAATTATGTGTGGAAAATATTCCAAAATACATAAGGTAGGCAGGTTAAGAATATCTAGTTGGGGCACAACACAGTGATTAATATTTGCTGTACAACATCGGTACATGTAAAATTGGTAAAAACAATTGTGGAATTGCATTATTTATGTTACACTTTTATTCATCACTAGATTTCAATGTTATCAGAATTGTAAAAGGGTGCTTGAATATGATGCCAAGTATCTCTCTCTGAGACAGACATTGTAAGACTAACTAAAACATAGACAGGTTCAAAACTTATATGTTGTTGGCAATGATACAGAATACAAATTCAAACATACCTTTATTGTGGGTGAGAAAAGAGCCCTTACTCCAGACTTTAATTTGGAAGGAAAACGAAGTTTGCCAACATTCTTTTCAACACGAAGAACTTTCTGTAAACATCTCTTTGTCAAAAACTGCAGACTGGGTACTTGTTTAGAAATCCAGGCCACGTGGATAACACAACCAGCAGCAACAAATAAGCGCTTATCGTTATGGCCCCAGGTAAGACCTGTTAGCGGTTTACCCTAGTATGATCAACAAGAAGAACTAATTAGCAAATATATATTACCATTAATATTATAATTTTCATGCCTAGGTATTAAACATTTTTTGTTAAAATATCTCAAAAATATATAATATTACTGAAGTGTTTGTAAAAAACATTTAAGTATTGTTTATTTTATGGATGTGAAGGGATTGACAAATTTATTGACAAAATTATAGCAGGTAAAAAGATCAACATATATTGTAATAAAAAAAGTATTTACCTGAGACGGGACGGCTATCTTATAGGTCAGGCTGCCATCTCGAGTATATAAGTGGACTTCATTTTTACACTGTAGGTTAGGCAAACGGACAAAACCACCAACAGCTAATATCTCACCACAGTTCGACCAATCCAGCTTCAAACCTATTGATATACATAGCAAACAAAATATTCTTTCTATATATTAAAAATATACATGGTAAAATGTTTTTATCAATTAAAAGGAAGAAAAACTGCATGTCTACATGGATTCATCTGTAAAAATATCCTACAACCATAGCTCATGTGAAATCATAAGTATTTGATTTACCGTATCTCACACATAAGTTTGTCCATATCATTGACAAGTATATATAGTGATTGAATAGTGCCTGTCTACCTGTTGCTAACAAGTGGATTTTCACAAGTGACAGGTGACAATAAAACCGGTCACCTACGATAGGTTACTTTAAATAAAGTATAAATGCATTTTTAATTCTGTGTTAATTGGTCAAAAAGACGAGTTGTGTTCACTTGTTTTAAGAGCAAACAGGATCGTTTTGCTAAACCAACCATAACTGGAAAACCCTTTTCAATCATTGTGTCAGCTGATTTTCATTTATCCACCCAATTAATGAAGACATACTGTTGTTGAAGGCCTTATTGTTCTCCACAGATACAAGAGCATATTTACTTATTGTTTTGTGTATGTAACAAAGGGGAACTCCCCTTAAGCCAATGTTTGTACAACTTTTTGAAAGTTTATGCATCCGTTTTTTTTAAAAGACCTGATGGCTCATGTGAGGTGACAGATGAAAGAAACTAAACTAATGCTGTTTACAGCCAAGGGTTAATATCGATAAATCCAATAAGCCGAGAATTTTGAATTTGTGCACGGTTGGAAACTTGGTCGTCCATGGCTTGAATTCAACAACAAGATGGTTTGTTGCATGTGTATAACATTTGGAAAGAAAAGTTCAATGAACAAATTTTTAATGGGTTGATATTCAGACAGGTAAGAAAACATCTGTGCACATGAGGCAAGAAGCGTGCATAAAGCTAGTATGAAGCCGAGTGACTGCTTATCAAACCACTTATAAATATGGAAGACTACGAGGAGGAACTCTTGAACATTTTTTTGAAAACAGCCTTTTGCATAGCTAAGCATGAAAAACCTTTTACAGTCTTGAACTCATTAAGGATACTCTAACTCCCCCTCAGCTGAAAATTTGTGATTTTTTTTTTATTGCATATTCCAAAAGTTGAGATAGTGATCTTTATCCTAGAGCAGACCCTATAAAAAGTTGGTAGATGATTCCAGACTTTTCGACCCTTTACACTTATTGATAAGCGATGCATATCATTTGAATAAATAGGGGTATACAAATTGACACTTTATTGATGAGTGGGATATGAATGAACTACATTAATTCGTTAGAACAAGTTTTGAAAAACCAAAGGCAACATGGAGGGATAGTGTGTGAATCTATGCACAAATCGCAAGAGCTGGTTAACATTCAATTGTTCCAGTGTCTTTAATAAAAGTAGGTAAAGTATGGTCATATCGACCTGATTTAGTGATCACACGACTTGATTGCTTATGAAGAATAATAAGAGGGTTTAGATGAGTTTTGTACGTATTACCCCAAATAATATTTCCGTATACAAGGTATGGAAAAATCAATGAAAAGTGTTGTACAAAAAGTGTTTTCCTGTTTAACGAATGTTTAATATGAATAATTTTTTGTGTCTTTTAGAAAGTGAAAATTAACAGTATTTTCGTTATTTTGGGATAACACTTTCTTAGTTTGAACCGATTCCAGTTCAGAAAATTTTGCAGGTTGAAACCCGTCCGGGAATCGAACCCACGACCCTCAAAGTTAGGCACCGAATCGCCAGCAGTAAATGCAGGCCACCTAGACCACTCAGCCACCCGGCCTACTTCCTGTATAACCCATATATTCCCAATCCAGAAATACTGAAACTAGCTTTCATGATTATGGCGAATTTTATGCTCTATGTCTTCATAAAGGCTCTCTTTGAATATAAATCGTGATGTGGTAAAATTGGCAAACAGTAATACAACAGCAAACTATTAAACTAAATTTGTTATCAAATTTAATATTAGTCTTCGTTAAACATATACAAAGATATGCCCACTTCGGTATCTTCGACATTTGAAATATGCATCTCGACAGGACAGGACGAACGTGGTTGATTAATTTCCTCCATTGTGCCGCCTTTGAGTTTTTATCAATTTCAAGTATTGTACTGGTACAATATCCAACATGACAACAAATATACTCCGTGCAATGGAGCTATATAATGATGAACACGCTGAAGTTCCGAACTAGCTTACGTTAATGTCGCACGTGCATGCATCGAGTTCATATCTATATCTGATTGGAAATGCATGACGTCATGGGATGTTGGACCGCTGTTTCTGTGATATGACACATTTAATAACGCCATTGATACATTTTCAATAATAACCGCCATTTGTTGATACTTTATTATGCTTTTCTATAACCGAAAACGAATAACGTGTATCTCGTTAGTTCTGGTCCAATGCACAAGTATTGTAACTATCAACACAGCATTATAATACCAAACATATTCAAATTTAATCAAAATTTGTTTAAAACTGATAGCAGCTAAAGTGTCCATTTATGATTGTTTGTTGTTGTTGTATTACCGTATTTGTGTAGATCTGTTACACAAATATAACACAGAACTGTCTAACCTAAAACCTGATCCATTCCGTTCATTCTACTTCAAACCTGACATATACATGACAATAAACGCGAGAAAAGCCAATCGTGCACCTTACTCTTGTTGACCATCTTGGTGGGAATACAATTAAATCAGCGTTATACTATAGCCGAATTTTAATTTATAATTATTTGACATATACCAAAATGTATATCGTCTTCCGGGTGCAGATAATGCAAGACATAATGCTTAATTTTTGTTCTGTTAAAATGTTTACAATTTACACAATTGCTAGGTCTACTTTGCGGTAGAACGATATTAAAGTATTCTTGGCCGTAGGATTTCACACTTCCTGTTGTTTGAGGGTTGTCAAAATTAATCCGCCATTTGGATTAATTTATTCCTTCCAGTGTCAAATATCGTCACTGTTTGATACTTGCACCATAGATACATTTACCTCATTGACAATTAACGTATTTTACTTGTCTTTGATGGTGGACAATTTATTGTTTAGTATGGATAACATCGTATATGATCGGTATCTACACAGTAACGGGAATTGGCCATGGTGGAAATTTGAGTGCCCTGTTAACATCGAGTAATGTCTTCTGTGTTGAGATCAGCTGTTACATTATTAACTGGTTACAGACCCCAGACTATTCAATTGTCTGAGAAACACTCAATATTTTATAAGGCCAGCATGTCTCTAATTGAACAAACGTTGTAACGGATGGGTAGAAACCTCACTGCGTGTTCAGAAAGCTCTTGTCTGCCGCATGTGTGCAATTGTTACAAAACCAACATGGCGGCCCGCTCATGGCCGAGGGAGCTCCGGAGCTGGAGAGTTGTCATTGTTGCCCTGGTGCTTATTGAGCTTATGGGCAGCACGATACCGATCTAACTGTACGCCATGCCTTTATTTTACGTCTTGTAATTGCCCAGTGTTGTCTTTCTGTCTTGCCAATGATGTCGAGGAGGATTTCCTTCACTTATTTGGCTGGCATGCTGTTATACGAATGAAATAATCTTAAGTTCGATGTTAAACCCTAATCAAACTAACAGACAATCAAACCAAAGATCACCCAACATGTGCCCTTAAACCGGACTGCATTTATCGACATGACACTCACTGCGCATACTGACACCTGAATCAATGTATAAATTGCTCAAGATAACGACATCAGGAGCGATAAGTCCACCAAGACGACGACAGTTCACAGCGGCCTATGTATTTGAGCGCAAGACCGATGTGTTTGTCCGTTTACAGAAAATGCGTTTGCTTCCCATTAGTTCCAATGACAATTTTAACAAAAAGTGCAACTCCGAAGACTGAAAGATTCATTTTGACTGAATAGTTCGGCTTTATTTTGTCGTTGTCAGCAGTCAATGGCCGACGAAGGCAAAATAAGCCGAAATATTCAGTCAAAATGATTCATCGTTCTTCGGAGTTGCATGATTTGTGTACTTATTTAAGGACAAGACCACCCAAAAACCGTGTTTTCTATATAAGTAAACATTTTTGTGTCAAATGCAATACAAACATTCTTATGTTCCTACCCCGATCATAACTCTAGTTATTATCCATTAAAGAGGAACACTGGAACCACTTGAATCATCAAATCCTGTGTACAGCA
>JAQQZZ010103744.1:0-16156 GCA_030265115.1 Mopalia vespertina
AGGGCTGTTGTTTTGTGTTGTTATTTTTATTTATTTATTTATTTTTTTTTTTTTGGGGGGGGGGGGGGGGTATTGTTATTTAACGTCGTTTTAAAACTATGTTACATATAGCCACAATATAACCACCGTAAATTGTCGAGAGTTAAAATTAATGTCACTAAAGTGCTAAACAAAGACAATGCTATGAACATTGTATTAAAACATACAGAACCTGTTAGGCCTACTTACCAATAAGATGCGGGTGAGTGGAATGACCTTAAGTACGGCGTTATATCCTAATCAAACAAATCCACCTAAGAACCATCTTCCCTAGCCAAGAGTTTTATTCCGAGCTACTGTGCATTCTAATGCAGAGTAGCTCGGAGTAAAACTCTTGGCTAGAGAAGATGCCCAAGAACCTGGAAGCAATTATACCGGAAAGAATTAAGAGCAGAGTTGTCTCCCTTCCAGTATTGCACAACACGCTTTGCCACATGAGCGATTAATATAGTTAGTCTTTTTTAGCAAAATTTAAATGAGAGGAAAGGCGTATGAAAATAAGTTATAAAACATATATATAATTGCATGCATTCACAGAAAGAAGACTATTTTTGGCTTTTGAAATAATACAAAACAAATCATACAATTTGTCCGCGTTCGTGATCTTATGAGGATACTGTTGAAAGAGGCTGTCAAAAATGTAGATGATTACAGTGTTGAAAAAAATAACTGAAAATCGATTTTCTTTTTGAGTAATAAATGATATATTAACTCATGGCCAGTGCCGAATTTACCAAAAGACTTTATAGCAGCCTGAAGCCCCAAAATCTAGGGGTCTCCAGACAAGGTATTAATATTTTCGACACGGTCACTCAGGCCTTTCTTAGAAATGCTTGGAGGGGCCGCACAAATAGAATTGCCTAGGGCCTCTCTTCATTTAAATCCGGCTCTGCTCACGAGGTATTGTATATTGCATACTAAAGTAGGTGCGTTTACAAATGTATCATCTTCGCGTTCTGAACTTCCCCCCTCTATTTATCTAAGATGATGCCGAGCCTTACAGCAGCATGAAACTACTAGCCTGGTTAAATTAGGAAGCAAAAGCACGGTATTCAGTCAGTTGTATGCACCCAGTCTCATTTTACTCTGGCCCAAAAATTATCTTGGCGACCCTGCTGAGTGTACCAATTACAGCATGCTTGTTTAAACCAGTTCACACACCTACATGTAGGTTAGAGTAACTATGATAACAATAATTTAAACCCAAAAAGTATTTTGGTTTTTCCTACAAAAATTTTAAATTTAGAACCAATATAAAATGTTTAATTATATTGACATATTTAAATATAATTATTAACACTTGTGTGTGTCCTCTTACATTTGTTTTTCTTTTTGATGAGTACCAAGGGTACTACGGATTGGAATTATCTTTAAATATAAAATAGTAGATAAAATAATTTGACAATATGTTCACACAACAGCGTAGCTGAAATACTGCTGAATGTGCGAAAAACACTAATCAATCAATCAATCAAAGCTTGACAAAAGTTAAAAGATTGAAACCAAATTCATTGAATAACCAAAATATTATCTTTCATTTCATTGTAACTAAGTGATGTAAGATTTCAGTAGGATGGTAAGAACAAAGAGTATAGTGGTAACAATGCTGCTTTGCTTATTAGTTTGAGAAATATATAACAAATAAGTTTGGTTTATTCACCAAATATAGAAATATTACAATACAGTTTATAGAGCATAAAGATTTTGCAGGAGTAAAGTCATTGGTTTTTATATATAAAAAAACTTATCAATCTACTTTTGGATTCTATTCCAAAAAAATGTACTTGATTAGTTGAACTTTTAAATGCTTTAGAGGGTTACATGAACTTTCAAAACTTAATATTTAAAGACTATTCTTTCATATTGCTAGGCCATCCAGATACAAAATAAACATGATAAAATAATATCAACATGTGAAATCGGTTCCTATAAAGTCTGAAGCTCCTCTGTGTTTACATGAGATTGTGTAAACTGACAGACACATTTACAAAGTTCCCTGAGAATTCATACAAAATGTAACCAGAAATTGGTCCCAGAACCATGAAATATACTAGATTTTTAACGTTTTTATTTTTTACAATTTTGAAGGAGGACACAAACTAAATGACATGAAGGTAACCATGAATTTTACAAATAAATCATTATTGCCTTAATATTATATAATCAGTAATAATATATCTGAAACACTGACACAGGGATGTTGTTGTTCTAACAATCTCATGTTCTAAAGAAAATCCCAGAGACAAGTTTCTGAATAGATCCTAATCTCGAGTTGTTATGGGTATAAACCCAGACATCTCAGAGAAGGAAATGACCATGTACATCTTTTGTGTTTTTGAGGAAACTGACCGACACATTTAAAAAGTTCCCTGAGAATTCATACAAAATGTAACCAGTCTATTGAAGAATACTGAGATCAATTATCAATTTCATGCATTTACTCAGCTCTCATTGTGTTACACATAAGGAAATGTTGTTTTTGAAAATGTCAAAAGATTTAATTGGTTTGTTTGATTGGTGTTTATCATCATACTCAAGGGTATATCACTTATCTGATGATGGATTGTCCATTTCACAATGTTATTGCTTAAAAACGGTGGGAAACCTCCTAAAAGCCACCCCCGCAATTACGGGTGCCACATTGTGTGACTCACTCAAATACCTGATGGTCGACAGATGGACTCGAACACGTGAATGGTACATTGAATTAGGATTTGTAGGCGGACATCCTAACCATTAGGCTACGGCCATGAGCAGATTTAATTGGCTACTGTCATTAAGGGTGTTTTACTTATATGGATGTGTATTCTAACTTAAGAACAAATTGTAACAAGAAAACAAACATAAAATGCGAAAAGATTTTGTTACATGTATGTTGAAAATTATATGTTCGGCCAGAGCTAACTAACCATACTGTCCTTTATAGCCATAACAAAATTTCTCATAACCTCTGATATACAGGTTACACTGACTGATTGGATGGGGTTTTACGCAGTGCCCAAGGGTATTTCTCTTATATGACAACAGTGTTTTCAAATTATTACCATACCAACACAACCCCAAATGTTAAGTGTTTTGTTCTGTTAGAAAATTAATATGCCTCCAGTGCTAAGTAAAACAGTATGTCTATACTTGATACAGCTCCCATACAGAGGACCATAAGTTATAACACAGACAGGGAGATTTTGCTCCTCCAATTAAAATATTGATTAACTGTCCTGCTTTACTAAACTGATTAATAAGCTGTTATTCACTATGAGTATCAAATACAATATTTTGTTAATATTATTTTATATATTTACATCGGCACAAGAATTAATGCCACAAAAAAATTCTTAAATTTGATATTAAAATAGTAATTTAATACCTTTAAATTTTATTAAAGTCAAACTGAATGAAGAATTTATATTTAAATAGCAATTTAATAACTTTGAAATTTAGTTAGTCAAAGTTTAGAATCTAAAAAACAATTGAACAACTTCGCTTTTTAACGTCCTATTCAAGGGTATTTCATTTATTAATAACTTTGAAATTTATTTGTTCATACAATTACATGTACTTTATGAACAATGATAATCACCAGGCTACAGCAGCTCACACACCTTAGGCAGAGGGATGTCCACCCGTCCAAATGGACACCCTGGAGTGAACAATTGCCTCATTTGGACACCCTGTCTTGAGAAACTTTAACATGCAAGAGATAGGGAAATTAAAAAAATAAGCAAAATGACCATTTTGGACATCATACTTTTGATTTCTGGCTAAGCCCCTGCTACTGTGAGATGATGTAGTCCTGTATGACAAGAATTGGTTTATATGGACAACGGAAACATATTTTATTATGAAATGCATTAAAATCTATCCGTTTCCAAATTATTAATTCAAATATTCACATCAATAGAGATGTATACACCACTTTATATAAGTCTTGTCATATTTTAAAAATGCACAATTTATGAATTCCTTATTTCATGGACTTCAGATTTATGTAGATGGTACAAAGAAACTGGTTTATTTCTCGAAAACTTCTTTTTTATGTATTTTAAAGAGCTGGTTTTTAATGTGTTATAAAATTATACATTTCAGTTAAAAAAAATCTGATCTGTTCTAAGCAAAACTTTGAAGAAGTTCAAATAAATTCTACTCTGAACACACTAATTAGTTTGGTGTTAACTATTGGACTAAATATATAATTTTTTCCGTAAATCAATATCAGTAATTTCTGTATTACTTTTTGCAATTTAATGCATGTAATTCAAAGTATCAAATATTTTCAAAAATAAATATTTATATAACATTCAGAACTATATTCCTAATTTTTATGGGTTCAAAAAAGCTATTTCTTAAAATCAACCTAGGGGTCTGCAAAAGAGCCTTAAAAGCAATGGCAATCCAGTGGGCCTGAAGTTATAAATTAACATCACATCTGACTATGTACAATTTTAATTTATAATGATATTACAATTGGCAATGATTTACATGTGTTTGGGAAACTAAGGAAACCAGCTCAACAGAGCAAGGAAACCAGGCCAATATTGGATGGTGGCCAGCCCTATATGGGAAAGGAAACCAACCCAATGGTGGAAGGAAACCAGGCAAATGGGGAAAGGAAGCCAGCCTAATCTAGGATGGTGGCCAGCCCTTTATGGAAAAGGAAACCAACACAGCGCAGGAAGGAAACCAGGTAAATGGGGGGAGGAAACTAAGCCAACTAGGAAAGGACACTAGCCTAATGGGGAAAGGAAACGATTCTGTAAATAGTCTTATCATCACAACCATGTTTTACTCTATTTGAAAATGAATGTACTTCCTGCTATAGCAAATCTACGGGCTTTGCTCTACATCTTACATGTATATGTAGGGCAACAGGAAGGCCTCCTACTGCCCACAATTTGGGTTGGACCCTACTGCTAGTACCCAGTGTGCAACCATGTCAACATTTCCTTTTCACATTTTTTCATAAGCCATTTTATGTTGACATGTTTTACATGTTTTCGTGTAGACATCTTCATCAGAATCATAGACTTCCTCTCCATACTCGTGCTCATGATTTCCTGTATCTTTCTTCCATAAACTGCTTCTCACAGACATCCGTAATTCTGGAAAAAAACGTACAATTTAATATAATATGTTTGTCTGATTGGGTGAAAGTCATGTTCCTATATTATGATTGATCGATTTGATTTTTATGGCATATTTCACTTATATGACGGTGGTGTAGTCTTGCAATAATTGCCACTGATACTGGCACAACCTTAACATGTGGAGTGTTTTGGTAAAGTTGGAAAAATAATCTTCCCCCAGTGCTTTATAAAGGCAGCACTGTTACTCTCCAAGAAAACTACCCTTACTCAGTGGGCCAGTCTAACAGCTAGGTTTCATGGCTAACACTATCTTCAACGTTTGTTTGTTTGTTTGATTGGGGTTTAACGTCATGCTCATGGCTTTTTCCTTATACAATAGTATTAGTTATTGACGTTTTTCGAAGGGTGTGCAGACTTTTATGACCGTCCTGCAAACTCGTACACCCTGAGAAAAACATCTATAACGAATTTATTTTCCGCCAAGCCACAGTGTGTGTGATTTTATTCAGTTAGATACCGCAAGAAAATAGGTTCTGCGGAGATACGATCTATGTTTGCGTTCAGAGTTACCTCCCCTGACGACTGGTGCTGGTGACAACGCAGCTTTCAGGCACATCGAAAGCTAGGGTCAATGACGCTGCAAAAAAAGGGCCACCAAAAAGATGTTTCTGGTATTTTAGCATCATCAAAATTGAGCGATTGTAAAGCAGATGTTTTTTTAACTAACTCTGGGCCAACCAAAAATCGATTTCAAAAATAAGTTTTATTAAATTTAGAATATAAAATTTGAAGCGTTGGCAGCCATGTTGGTTTTTATATTACCCGTGAACTCGTGTGACATTCGAAATCTCTCGGGTACGTGTTTGTACCCACCCTGCAAATTGACCAATCAGAACACTACGAATTTGGTTGACGGATAATAATGGCGGATATTCCGTGGTGAGCTGTGTGACGCATCAACGACATAATCATATGGAGAAGACATGAGTATTTAGATTGAAAAAAAAATGCTCATATTTTATATCCTAAATTTATTTAAATCATCTACTGTATCTCCTGATGATGGCCTGAATGGTAATTATACCTAGGATTAAGATATGTAGAAAGGGTCAATGTAGACAAAAAAGCCATCGTATATCTAGATATTCATTCAAAGGTCAAAGGTTATTGGAGGGTCAGTGAGATATACATTATTGCCGAAATGAATGTATGTTGAACAAACCGTTAATTTAAATGAAACGGGCTTTGGGCTATAGATTTGTCATGAAATTGGTTTCTAGTCAACAAACAGTGAATGTACATCATGAAATGACCGTCTGTGTTGAACAACTGACGAATTTGGTCGAAACAGGTCAAACGGCACTAAATGTTCTTTGAGCAATAGACTAACGGTGAAATTCATATCAGTGTTGACGAAACGGTGGTTTCGGTTTAAACAGGTGAGCTTTGTTGGATCTTTGAACACAATAATAATGCTATCATAGTCTGCGTAAAACAAACAGTGAATTTAATTGAACAACGGCCAAAGAGCATTGGTTTCTTTGACCAATACTATATGTTGAATTTGTGTGTGTTAAACAGACCGTGGGAATAGTTTGGAGAATGGTCTCAGGATGAAATACATGTCTGTATGAATGTGTCTTCGTGTTGCTTAATTCGTGCTGAAATTATTCCCGTTCATCTTACTATTTTACTATAAGTTGGCTGTTTAGATGGTAAAATGCAAGTTACTTCATCGTGACTCGTTGTAATCACTTTAGCTATATAGGTTTCTATAGGTTGAATCAATATCTGCCATCGATATAATAGAATATGAATTTTGTTAGGCATCAAGCTTGATTAGTAAATGGCACAGAGGCAGAGCTTGTGTGCATATTACTAGCAGTGGTAGAGATCACCTGCTCACATAAGCCAGTTCATTTATTGCCTTTAGATGCGACGGTTTTCGGAGCCGTGTCACTGAATCTTTAGTTCGCCTTGGGCCAGGCATCATATCAAAGCGGACTACCGTTAATATTTCATGTGGCAGTTAGTGAAAATTAACCTGAGCTGAAATGGAAGCGAGTCAGGTTTTACCGTCGATACATGAAGGTGTTAACAGCCATTCCCGCTATAATCTTCCACTGGGAAGCATGTACGTGTACTGCCAGGTAACCCAATAAACCTCCCCAAGATGACAGCCAAGTTTGCGATGTTTAGGACCGTACAAATCATGCTATTTCTTATCAAGGCATGTTTATCAGCTAATATAACCATAGGTAAGTAAGAATTTTGGAAACACTGCTTTGTTTCTGACCAGTTAAAGCCACACTGATATGTAGTGACCAAGTACAAATAATGTTAAATTATTTCGACATTGTCTAAACCAATTGTCTAAACCAACTGATCATGAACGTATCTATCAACAGGTTTTCTTGTGGAGACAAACATTAACATCTACCGAAAGCTTAAACTTCAATCAACCTTTGGTGTATCTGGGGACGTTATTATATTTCCGCCTCGTAGCCCTGGGCTTCTTGTACACGCAGGTTAGTATATTTTTATAAAACTAGATCACGGGCTAACGCGAAGATTGAGTAATGGAAATACTGTCAGGTGGCAACTATATTTACATGTTGTATTATGATACGTGCAGAAGTATATGCTGAGCGATTCATTATACGAATGGCTTTTAATTTAAAGGACAGTTCATTTATCCGGTGGTTCTTTTGTTTTATTTTATTTTTACCTAAAATACTTTATGTTAAGAACATTTTTTAAAATATCCCATTCTTGCCTATCCAAGTTCTTCTCGGAATGTTGTGTGCTTTTCATCTTGATTATCTCCATCTGCCCATCAGCTATTTCCACCCGAAAATGAAATGATTTGTAGTAATTAATATCATTAATGCCGGTCTATAATGCAGCCCTTTTGACAAGATAAGTCATGATTATGAGGGTCAGATGTATCCTAATTTAAAATAATACTTAAGATTGAGATCTTGTTTTAGTCAGATTATCCACCAGTTATATTATTTTACGAAAAGGTAAAGTTTTGTTTAATATTTCAGCTAAAGTGTTGTTCGAAGATGAAGTTAATATTCTTATTGGGTATATCAGTTATACCAGTTTACATCAACTTCATCATCTTAACAACAACAACAAAAACAAAAAGAGGAGAAGTATTGGGGAACCACCAAGGCTATATGTAAGCTCCCCAGAGTTACAGGCTATGTATTGGTACCTCAGCCCACATGCTGCCCGGTACGTGGAGGGTTGTCCCTCGCCTCCACCTCTTAATCAGCCCGTTGACTGTCTAGCGGTGGAGAGAGAGGTGGAGATTTTGGTAACAATAATAACACAGATGGAGTGGAATGCACTGGTGTTACTCTACCACCCAGAATACGGTTAGTATCGCATTCAGTAGTCTGCATGCCTCGCCAATGTTGTCACGCCCGTTAATGTTGCCTATTCGATATGTTTTGGAATTAATATTACGGTTAAGTCGATATTTTAGACGAATGCTTAAGCCTGTACGCAGTCCTCGCCACTATCATCGCAAAAACTCAACATTCCGACATTAGGCGAAGAGTCAGTAGATTAATGCCATACAACGTTCGGATAGACCATGTTGTCCCGCGTAATGTTAACATAATGTTGCGGAATAAAATAAATCAATTCTAACAACACATAGCAATTGGATGAGTTATATTTAAGAGACGACAAACTGTAGGTATGATGCGTTCAAAGAGACATTATAATGGAAAATCATTACAGTTTCTTTATTAATTTGACTTTGTAGACGTCGGATTATCCCGGGGGAATATGACTGGTATATTCTTCTTAATCCAATAGACTTGTAATCGGTTTATCCCGGTGGAATATGATTGATATATTCTTCTTATATCCAATAGACTTGTAGTCGGTTTATCCCGGTGGAATATGATTGATATATTCTTCTTATATCCAATAGACTTGTAGTAGGTTTATCCTGGGGGAATATGACTGATATATAATTCTTATATCCAATAGACTTGTAGTCGGTTTATTCCGGTGGAATATGATTGATATATTCTTTATCACCACACAGATACAGGGGAACCCCTCGACTTTGTGTAGCAGAGCGCGACACGCGGCAACCGGCAATTTGTTCCATTTATGTTGTTTTTTAAATAATTTAAACCAATTTACATTATGATTACACGAAATAAAGTCGTTGGTATATGTTTGGAACGGAACTATGTTTCCCCGGCAGTTGTTTGGTGGCAAGTGTTTTCAGCGCCCGGTGTTATATGAGGCAGTCACACTAGATCACGAGAATGGATAATCCGTCGGCATGGAAATACCCTTCAGTACAACCTATACCCCCAAACAATGACAAACAAACCCCTTTTACTGTTGTCAATTCAGACAGATTCAGTCCGCCAGTAAAAGGACTTGTATATAGTCGATAATGATTAAGGGATGGTGTACATGACTGTACAATATTCGACCAAAATTTGAATTAAATCACCTAGCCTGGCAAATTTGTTCAGATTATTCTGCAATTTCCAAAGCCTCAGATTTAATGTTTAATCTTGATATTTTATTTTCGCAATTTCATCAATTAGAATTAAAACTAAATAAAAATCGATCATAATTGTCGTCACCCTTCAATACATTTAAATCTCTATCAGCGTAGACGGTGTCAGTTATATTATAAAAATAGTGTCAAACATGTGTCAAATAATAGGAATCCAAATGAATGTCAACACCCTAGCCCGCCCAACACTACGCGTGTGCATATGCTGTGCCGCATGTAAACACCGTAGCCCGCCCTACCCCACACGTGTGCCTATGCTTTGTCCAATGTAAACACCGTAGCTCGGCCAACCCCACACGTGTGCCTATGCTTTGCCCAATGTAAACATCTAAGTTTTCGTGCTATTTTTCAGAAGCTATTTCCTCCCAGACCATACAAAGCCTGTCTAAGTCACATGTGACCGTCTTGCAATACGTACTCAAACACAAGAGCATGTTACCGGCCTTGATACAGAAGACATCCATGCTGTTTCGGGACAGGAATCTTAACTTTTTATTACTCGCTAACAAGGAGATTGTCTTACATATGTTTGAGACGGTAAGATTGGAAGATATTGTTCTACTAGTCGCTCTTTTCAGAATCATCCGAATAACAAAAATTCGCACCACAAAAGGGTATTGAAAGTGGATTAAGCAACTATTAGCAAATCAGGTGGCAGCTCAGCGTTAATCATTATTTTCGTTTATGGGATTGACTAATTAATTAATCTTTTAAAGTTTATGATATTGTGAACATGGACAGTTCACAATCTCCGTCACTGGATGTACGTGGATGCCACTGTTCGACAGCCTCATATAAGAGACAACTGACAAGTTCTGATGAAGCAATTTCTTCACCTCTATTGGTTGTGACACGCATGTATTAACTCAACACGATTTGACTTCGGGCGAATTCAAAGAAGCATGTAAATTATGTACCATGAAGGTAAAGGTCGGTGAATACAATTGGCTCCTGGCACACCTTTGGGATTTTCTTCCGAGAACTAGCTCGTGGCAATGACATTATCTTTCTTATTTGACAGATTATTGAAGACAAGTTCTAACCAATCTGAAATATTTACACAAAACGACTTTAATCAGGAGCTAATAAATCCTCCTACATATTTCATCTGACAAGACATTCCTTTTGGTTATAAGAAATGATCACAAATTAACAAGACTCTCCCATACTAATCATACAGCTACATCTGGGTGGATATTTCCACATGCATTCTTCATGTTAAATCTATAACATATAGCCTGAAGTAAGCGAAGTGTGTTTTTCTTTATTACCAAGACGAATCGGCATGCCATTTGAGTCAGGCTACATAAGTATATGCGTTTGTGTTCTTTTTAAATACATCTTCTGATAGAATTGATAATGTGTGTTGTCAGAAAGCTGGAATGTTTGCCGAGTTGCTGAGATAAAGGATCACATCGATATATCCCCTCTATGATACCCACATAGAACGTAGTACTGACTAGATATAACACGGTGCTTAATATTTTAACATACATTTAGCACATGCACAATGCATGATGTGGAATTAATGACCACATAATCAACTGCAGATTAATATATAGATTTGCACATCGTTTGATACACTATAAAGACATAAATGCCCTATATGTAGAATGTTCGATTTCTTTGGGTGCTGCTCTGAATCTATACTGGTATAAAGTTTAAATGTTTTTTCAAACTCTCTTTTTCTTCTAGATGTCTTCATCTACAGATCGAACAACTGTATCGTTGTTTTCTCGGTGGCTACTTTATGCAAGAGACCTGAATATCAACGAAATACAACAAAACATATATGAGACAAACAACATTGCCGTTGTTAGTTTAGGTTCCTGTAAAAGACTGCCATTTGCTGATCATCAACAAGAGGTAATGACATATTTGTCTAAACCATCAGGTAAAAATATCATTTGGTTAGTTTAGGGAGGCAACCAAATAGTGATTATCAACAAGGCTTAATGACATATCTGTCTAAAACCATTGGTTAGTTTTAGTTGTTAAGGAAGGCAATCAAATACTGAGCATGAACAAGTGATAATGGTATATCTGTGTGAATCCATCCGGTAAAACGGAAGCGGTTAGTTTTAAGGGGGGCAGTAAAATACTGGTCTACCTTGTACTATGTCCTATCACCAACAACAGCTCATGACATACAGCTATGTGAAACCATTTGGCAATACAGTAGTACATTCTTAATGTTGTTGAATAAGACGTTTATATAAAACAAAAGTGTGCCATCTAGTAACACAATAGTGTGCCATCTAGTAACACAATAGTGTACCATCTAGTAACACAATAGTGTACCTTCTAGTAACACAATAGTGTACCATCTAGTAACACAATAGTGTACCATCTAGAAACACAATAGTGTGTCATCTGTAACACAATAGTGTACAATCTCGTAACACAATAGTGTACGATCTAGTAACACAATAGTGTACCATCAGGTAACAGTAGTGTACCATCTAGTAACACAATAGTGCACCATCTAGAAACACAATAGTGCACCATCTAGAAACACAATAGTGTGCCATCTAGAAACACAATAGTGTACCATGTAGTAACACAAAAGTGTACGATCTAGTAACACAATAGTTTACCATCTAGTAACACAAAAGTGTACCATCTAGTAGCACAGTAGTGTACGATCTAGTAACACAATAGTTTACCATCTAGTAACACAATAGTATACATCTAATAACACAGTAGTGTATCATCTAGTAACACAATAGTGCACCATCTAGTAATACAGTAATGTACCATCTAGTAACACAATAGTGTACCATCTAGTAAATCAACAGTGTACCATCTAGTAACACAATAGTGTACCATCTAGTATCACAATAGTGTACCATCTAGTAACACAATAGTGTACCATCTAGTAAATCAATAGTGTACCATCTAGTAACACAATAGTGTACCATCTAGTAACACAATAGTGTACCATCTAGTAATACAATAGTGAACCATCTAGTAACACAATAGTGTACCATCTAGTAACACAATAGTGTACCATCTAGGAACACAATAGTGCTGTAGAAAACAATCAGCTTCTGATCATCAAAACGCAGGACAAACTTACTTATGTAACACTATCTGGTTAGCATTGTACAGAGTATTTTATGGATTGATTTAGTTTCAGTATTTCGATTGAAAACAAAGATTTTATTTAACTAATGGTTTGTTTTCTCAGTGCCTCTATAATTTGGTTTACTTGTCAATATTTCTATTTCCTGGTTCTCTGAACCACTGGAGTCACCAACGATATTCAAAATAGTTTGTTCTCGGTTATTCTGACTTTGGGACCAATGGAATACGGACATATATATTTACAAACCAGTAAATATATATTTTGAATAAATGAAGAGAGAAAAATTTGCTTGCCTCCACCGGGAATCGAACCCGGGACCTTGGGTTACAGGCCCAGTAAATATATAAGTGTGGAAGATACGAAATTTTCATTTAAATCTGATGTTCTTCACCATGAAAAAAGTAGTTGTGTCCTAAGATAATAAACAATTAGATAGCGATAAAATGTTAACAGCAATATGATTTTCTTTATTCTAGACTGTCTATAAATTGTTACTTGATAAGGCTATGGCTTTAATCAACAAAACCACTCTACCTGAATGCCATACAGCAGACCGTGCAGACTTAATGGTTCACAAGCTCTTCAATTCTCTACAGGTAAGTCTTCTCGTTCCATTATATATCACACCAATATACCTCAAAGCTTTTAATGCCAAGATGAGATGTTCTTTAATAACTATCCAGAAAACAATAATTCATTATTATCGTTAATGCTGCGGAAATTTTTCATTAATAATTAATCAATGAAAAGACATTTCTGGACAAATATTTCAAGGATATCATACACTGCGCATTTTGAATAAGTGATTAAAAGAGATTATCCTTTCAACGATTGAAGAAAGTATTATTATGATACACTCTTAGAAAAATATGGCTCAAATGGAACTCTTTAAGGTTCTTTAGTCTGATGGAGCCCTCACAGCAACTGTTCCAAGTATTTTTCCCTTTCTTATTATATCAAAGACCTGTTTTTATCGTTATGGTTCCATACCGATGGTTCTATATTTTCGAAAGAACCGCTTTTGCCATTATGGTTCCATATAGATGGCTATCTTCTCTAATGAACCCTCAAAGAACCATTATTTCTGAGAGTGTAGTCACCCTTTGCCGTGTAATTGTTTTTATTATAATTTACATCAACGATTAATTCAAGGAACGGCCATCGATAAGTTCCTTTTTTGAAACCTAGCGATTTCCTATTTTGAAACTAGCGAGTTCGGAACGGCATATTGTTATGGTAAACAGGACTGGAACTAGAATGACGTCATTCGATACTGGCGACAAATGACGTAGCCTCGGTCATTGTACGACACAAATTGGAATATAAAAGTAAACTAGGAACAAAAGCGTTTGGCGCAGGACAATAAAAAGTGTTATTTTGTTCAAATTATTTAATACAAATACAAATTCTGGGATTGTTTAATTTTAATCCAGATGAAACATGGACTTTGTCAAACAAATCCACTGTAACATACAAACTACTAAAGACTTTGGAAATAATTAAGTAATCTATATCTATCTTAAACCATTTAATAATTTTCACAAACTTACATCAATGTATGGTAAATAATTATATGTGCAGGGCAGTATACCGTAACCACAATTCGTGTATTTGAGATAGTGCATACCTGTATTTGTGTACACGGGGTTTTTATTACCCAGGGGAAGCCCGTGTATGCATTGATTTTATCCATCCCACTTAAACAAATAAATAATTCAATCCAATTAATGCTATTTAATAACAGCACAGGTAATTGGGGTTTTTCGCCGACATATAAACAATAGCCGTGTGTACACAAAATCAGTTTTGCTACATTCAGTCATCCCTTGGCAAGCAGGCTGAACGCATAGTTATCTAATGTTTTAATTAATTCAGGCTAACTAATCATTTCAAAGATTAATAAATATTTAATCAAGGCATCTTTGAGAACTGTTTGGGGTTTCCTGGAACCTGTACAAATGATCAATAAAATACCAGTGTGTTTCATGTTTTTATTTATTAGAGACAGTTGTCTTGTGGACAGTGTTTTAATAATCCTCGAGTGACTGTTTACTCGTCCATGTGGACAGCTTCTGGTCGGGCGTTTCAACTTGTAGTGGACAATAGACTGTTGAACCAACTCAACGTCACCGAGATAACCGTTTTCCCCAACATAGGCAATGGATTGAACAACATCACATTGAGGGTCGCCACTCTAACAGTAAGTCAGCTTTAAACAAAAATACCGGTTTGGCTTTTCTCCAAACGCCGAGGGACGCCAAGCTAACAGTCAGTCAGCTTTAAACTAAAATAAAGGTTTGGCTTTTCTCCAAACGATCTGGGTCTCCAAGCTAAAAGTAAGCCAGTTTGAAACAGAAATATTGGTTTACCGATTAGCTTTTCTCCAAACGTCGAGGGTCGCCAAGATAACAATCAGTCAGCTTTAAACAGAAATATTGGTTTACCAAATGGCTTTTCTCCAAACGGCGAGGGACGCCAAGCTAACACTCAGTCAGCTTTAAACAGAAATATTGCTTTACCGATTAGTTTTGCTCCAAATGCCGAGGGTCGCCAAGCTAACAGTCAGTCAGCTTTGAACAGAAATATTGGTTTATCGAATTGATTTTGTCCAAACGATGAGGGTCGCCAAGCCAACAGTAAGCGATACACAAGCACATTCACTGTACTCATTCGTACAAACGCCGCCATTTTGTAGATCTTTCTGAATTATTTTTAAATATATTGCGTCATTCACAAGAAATGTAATTCTAATAAAACAGTAGTTCTGCTCAATGTTTCGCCATTTACGACACAATCGTCATGAGATGTAATAAATCCGGAAGAGATTTATGTTGAGTGTATGACTTTTAAATTTGTTACAATGGAAAGATCATGCATAAAAACAATCTATGCTCCCAACACGGTCACCTGATTTGTAAATGTTTGATAGTCAATACGTATAGTTTATTATACACAACTGAATTCAATATGGAGTTTTATTATTTATATATCGGTGAAATACCAGGATTTACTTCAGGCATAAAAATGATATTTCACTTCCATTAAATAACACTTTTTGTTATTTACTTCGAATTGCTCTGCGTCAAAGTAATTCGTTTCTATTATGAAGTTACATATAAACGCGCGTCATTTCACCACGCAACACAAGGGCTACGTCATTTGCCGCTATGTTTCCAATAGCTTTCATCTATTCCAAGTCACTCTTAGAATAGCTTCATTCGACTACGATCTTGCCGGGTTTGAAACTGTCATAGAAAATTTATTCTGATCCAATTTAGTTTGTATCTGCAATCTGATTGGCTGTTGAGTTAATTTTGGGACCGTAAAACCTAGGATTAACCGTCGCAAATTTTGCTATGTCACACTCACTTATTTTGTATTAAT
>JAQQZZ010103755.1:0-16155 GCA_030265115.1 Mopalia vespertina
AGGAACCATATCTTAGTCCTTAAAATAACCTTTAAAGTAGCCATATTATGGACGAAATTGAAGGTGATTTACAGTATATATGATATTAGTGTAGAGTATTAAAGAGAAACTACATGCCTTCTACCGGATTTCATTTTCATCACATACATGTCATTTTTTAGGTGATTTAAATAAAATTATTTTCACACTACAATATAACATCTCTGGTGTCCCTTTGCGTGACAGCTACTACAATTACTATTTAGTAACACTATATCCAGAATTATCCTACATGTAAGACAAAGATAGTGTGAAAAGCTGGTATTGACTTTGTGTAGTAACTGATCCGGAACGCTTTGCATGGAGCTGTCAGGTTTGGTATCTGGGAACACCTTTACCTGGAGGCCATAGTGTACTGTGTTTAGTTAATTATTGAAAGCAATCTTCTTTTCTCGTACCATATCTTTATATACTGGAGTGAAGCCTGGAAGTTTGGCAGGTAAAATTTGTTGTCACCTCTCAGTTAATGAAATGACCTGGGCATAAAGCATGAGTCAGTGTCTTTCATCTAGACCACACCCACCTTGCCTGCTAGGGAATCTGATCGCGTTTAAAACCTCGAAATATTCACATTCCAGGTAATCAAATTTCTGCCAAATTTCTTTTAAGTAAATAATATCCCTGTTAAGACATGATAGTTTGAACACTTTTTCAAAAAACAAAAACATTGTGTGAATTTTAAACCTTCATGCAACTAGAAGTTGACACTGTTCAACTTTATGTTGTGCAACACAAAAATTTCAAACAAATTAAAAGATCAAGTTGAACAGGTGCATACAATAAAAACTAGTTAAACGATAAATCTTGGGCCAACATCAGTGTATTGTAAAAATTATCAGGTGCAAATTTCAGAAAAGATTTGCATTAATATTTTTTTGTAAAATAAGGCACTGTCGAAAGTAATAGGTTAAGATTAAAGTGTTATGTGGTCAATGTGGGTAAACACAACTCTAGCTCTAAGCCTCAGAGGAAATAGTGGGTAAAAAGTGTGTGATAGTCACTTTAGACAAGGGCAGACTGGTTAAGAAAGCCGTACAAGATAGCTTCATTCACAAAACTTCTAGCCCTGTTCAATGCTATGCTGAGTTACTAGAGCAGAACGTGAGCAAGATTTTCCCCTGGCCTTAAGTTAATCATGAATGAATCTCAGGTACCAGGAACTTACAACCTCTTAAGGCTCAGCCAATCAAAAACCACCTGAGCTTAAGAAGTTCTAAATTTGGACGAGGTAGATATCATGTGACCGCCTCATGAATGGCTGAGTGTAGTGGTGTGATTATTGCTGAACATGTGTCCACTCTACCCCCTCCCTTTCCCAAGTCACCTAACGCCCCCTCCCGGTTTTCTTGACACGCTTCCCTCAAGGCTTCCTCCACATGTGCAATAATTATGCCATTTACACTCTCTTTATTAGTTTCATATAAATCTATGGGCTTAAAAAAAAAAGGAGACAGAACTGGGTTGTTGGCAGCTAATACAGACAGCGGTGTCACTAAGTGTAGCATATGAACATTGAACAAACTTAAAAGAGTGAAAATATACTGAAGTGACTTGTAAAATTTGCATATGTTGTTCAACTTTGAGAGACAATTTCTCACAACATACTTCAAATGAAGTACCAAGTTTAAATAGATTTTTCTAAGCTGTACTCAAACGACAAGGCCTGACCTATAAAAAAAAATAATCCACACAGATTTAACTTGACTGTGTATGACTCATAGGTTTCATTTGATTACAATAGAGGTTTTGGGTTAAACAAAGTCACTTAATGTTAACAAGTTACAATCAGGTATAATACTATCTTTTCATAGATTTTAAAGATTGCATCAGCTATGTAAAGAGGGAAAAAATCTGGATTCATCTAAAAAGAAGTTCCAAATGCACGCAATGAACTAGAGACAATCTTAATACTGTTAAATTGTCTGAACTAGAATCTGTTCAAACAAAGTAGAGTTATCCCAAAATAACAAAAATACTGTTCATATTCACTTTCTTAATGACACATAAATGATCTCAAATTGTACCGACTTATATAAACATATTTAAAATATTTTCAAATTTACAGATGATTTCAGTGCCCGATAAACAGCTTGATTCTGTGTGCATACCTCCGCTGGTACAAATGTAAGCATTTCTGTGTTAGCCAGTACCATATATTCAAGTTTTCTCTAAAACATACACAATAAGTAAATATGGACACACAAAAAAATCTATAGGTTTGTTCAGTCTGAAGGAGAGCATAAAATGGTACAGAGTAAAACCATTGGAGCAGATGCGACAACACATACATTAACAAATGCCAGAGTTTAGTCTAACCGATCAAAAATTAAACAAATAGCTGACATATGTAGGTAGTGCAATTACGATTCAGTCTTATCTCCTCTTTCACTTAAATAAGTCAAAATGAAGTTTTATTTTGAGGATAAAACTAGGTGTCATGATGAAACATAAGCAAGTATTAAACCAGATATGTTCTATCTTCATTTAATATTCCACTTACCAACATCTTCCAAAAGACATTGAATAAAATGCACAAAATGACTAATCCAGAGTTCTACTTTCCACAAATAGTAAAGAAATTAAACTCACATTTCAAATGTCCAAGATGTACACAAATTCCACAGGGTTCAGAGAAACCTTTTTAAAGTCAACCCCAGTCAACAAGATATGTGTAAATGGTCGATAAACTCAATTTTGAACGCTTAAATCACAGTGTTAAAGAAAGCATGAACAAGCATTAAAGATCTATTTCAAATAGCATCTGGTTCCCATATACTTTGCTAAACAGATACTTAAACAAAACAACAACATCATGTAGTCTTTACTTTTGTGGGTGGAGTTGGGTGATTTGACAACATCTTAAAGAACTTACGTTTAGTTTGAATAAGAGATAGTCTGAAAAGTATTAAATCAACAAGTTCCAGCTAAATTCAATAAGTACATCTTACACTATAACAATGAAAAGATAGTGAAGAAAGTATAGTATAGAAAGTAGAGGAAAGGAGTATAACAATGAAAACTTTTCGCCTCAGAAAAAAGGCAACCAAAAAGCAGAACAAAACAAGAAGCCTGGTAGAGAAAATGTTTAACAAAATAATTTAAATGATCCTTTTGGGGGAATTTTTGGAAATGTCTTGGGCCACCTGCGCAATTTGGATTATGATGGGACCGTGTTGTATCACTGCAAAACCTGGTGTTGTATTGTCATGTTAGGCATTTATCACTGGTCCCTTCTAAATCAGCTGTTTTAATGATAGCTTAAGATGGGATAAAGAACATGTACAAATGGAATGTAGGCCTGAGGCAGGTGGTTGTGTAGAAGTTCCCACAAACACTACTTTTACTATAAAAAAGGTGAGGATTAAGAGTCAGCAGGGGTCTAGTTTAAGGTGGATAGAGAGTATCATTTAAGGGCTCCACTAAAACCCTATCCATTTAAGGATTAAAAAAGTCTAAGTCTGCTTATTTTCACAACAGGTCCTTTTACAATTTTTTTTATTTACTAGCAAAGGTATCGAGCTTCACATACAATTTACTCTAGTTCAAATAGTCATTACAGGAGAGGTATTAAGCCTGGTTTCTAGCCTGGGATAGTGACAGGTCAGTCCACCTATTTACTATCCAGGCTTCTAAAACTCATTCATCAAAACCTTAAGCCAGACACTTCATTGAGAATGCGGGTCAGCTGGCAGTTTTATGAATGAATTTAACTTGAAAACTTTCAACCAATCAGAAAGCTAGGTCAACAATCACTGGAGCCAGGTGCTGTGTGCAAAATGAAATTAGGTCAGTGAGATTATGAAATCATAGCAGTAGATACCCTGTTGTGCCCAATATTATCAACTACTCCATTACCCTGACACAGAAGAAACACCCCTGAAAACCGCAGTGTATGTAAACACGGTTCAACCTACTTTTTTTTGTCACAATACAACCAAATAGAGAATATCATTCAATAAATCAGTTGACTCATGAAGCTAGACTTTAGACTTTAACTTTGCCCTGTATAGGATTATGCGAAAGCTCTTCTAGAATGTGCTTTGCTACTTTTTAAAATAAAGCTCTTACTGTCTTACAATGTACACATTTCAGAATCTTGTCATTTAACTTAAACCCAGAACATCTTTTTTTAAATTAAAGCAAAAGTTTTTTAAAAAATTGCATGGAACCTATGTTTGCTTCATATTTATCCATTGACAGAATTATTGCAGCTTTACTTTACAGATCCGAAGAAAGATAACCAGGTTCAATGGGCCTTAGTTTCATTAAACAATATAACCAAATCAAAAACCCACCCTGAACATTCTTCAGTCCAAAGTCACTACACATAAGCACAATTTTACTTCCATTTATATTTTCATAATTTTAAAGTTTTAAACTGTTTTATGCATATTTTGCAACAATATACACTACAGGTTTCTCTTGCCTTTCCCTGGTTATCACACAGAAATTACGAATGTGGAAATACATAAGAAGAAAAGCTAAGGTAATCATTCACTGAACTGCAAATAAAACATGTTCCGCAACTTACTGCTTACTTTAGCTCAGAGGGCACACAATAGAATAACCCTTTATAGATAAAAATAATAATCTCAAGCAAGAAAAAGTAATAATTAATTATTCTCTGTGACATGTTATTCAATTCCTATATTTCAGGCTGTCAAATTTTACCATGAATCAAGAAAGTTGTTTTTGAGAGATAGGTTATTAATAGGTTGATGTCATTTCTTTGACCCCCGCTTAGATATGGATCATTATTTAAAATCTTGATACCGTTTTCCAAACAAAGGCGTATCAAGTGTCTGTTCGAACTAAGTCAAAAGAAAATATGTACAGTACTCTAAATCTATGTGATGTGCCAAAATCTTCCATCAACCAAAAATGTTACAAAATGTGTTTGTGACATTTAAATGTTCGGGGAAAGAGAAAGTTGGAATTTCTTCAATGATAGAAGTAAATTCAGAAAAGGAGCACCAAGGCATAAAAATAGTTAATTCAATCAATTTTTGATAATTTTGTTTGTTGATATGTACAAAAATTGATAATCTGGCTTGTGTAATACATGTATATGAATGTGAATCCATCTGTATACTCTCCATCTAACCAACAAAACACGATCATAATCTGAAATTTATGTTTTAACTTTTATGAATGGGCTAAACTTAAAATTAAAAAAAATTAAAATCCTTTTATACATCAGTTAGTTTTTAAAATGGGCTATCAACTGGTTCATCTCATTGGTACAAGCAAACTACGCCAGGATGTCACTTTAACTTGTTTTTGACAACAGCCTTTTAAGATAAGTTTTGATAAAACTTTAAATGGGCAATTAAGAAAATTTAACTTGGTGTAATTGAGTTTTAAAAGTTTTCCATTCTCAGGCGACCTATATGTGAATTCATTCATAGATTTCTCGCTATCAAGATGTACACTATCTTTTCGGGGCACAGAAACTGCGCAGTCAACTGAGTGGAATAAATTACCATCTCATCGTGAGGGCCCTTTTTTGATTCGCCTAATGAACACTTGTTGAGCAGAAACGAGTTCTCAGCCCGGCAGGTATTTTTATTCTTCGTTTGCTCATTCATAAATTCTGTCAGTGAGACCGTGATGACCTACATTGACTAAAATCTGACAGACATCTGATGGCCCTAAACCGGTTTTACCAGTCCTCTTTTTTTCAGCTCGGCTTCATTCATAAAACTGTTTTTCACCTTGACAATTCATTCATGAATCTTGTGATATCGTATTCTTGTAAGATTTCCAGGGCACCTCTGGCGTTATCTCAAACTGTAGAGCCCTGCAATGATCATTCATGTTTCTACACTCTACATATATCAGCTTATCTGCTCAGCCATTGAAACCCAACACCTGTTGCCTAGCAGCCACTGGTACTATCCAACATGTCATTTTTTTTTTTATTTATCTGGGGCTCTGGCTCAGGAGAGGGTGGGAGGAGGGGGTTCCCATGCAGGTTAATAGTAGTCAATTTAAACTGAATTAAATGTAAATTAAAGTTAAAACAACCAAGGTATATAAACAACAGAATTTCTGCTTAAGTTTTTCATCAGTTTATACTCATTAGTTTTCAACGTATGGAACAGGAGTTGGGAGAAAAAAGTTTATAATGAAAAGAATTTTTATGTAAAATGATAGGGATTTATTATTTCATTTGTGTTTTAGAGATTTGAATTTTCAGCTTTTTGCATTATAAGATCATCAGTTTGGCTTTTCTGAGTTTGTTTCTTCGGTAAGTGTTCAATACTATACTCAAGGAATTTAATTGATATGATCGACTTGGCACCGTCAGTGTTTGGTGGAAATTTGAGAAGAAACCTGTAAAGAACCACCCTGTGATATGCGCAGTACACGTTCCTCTTATTCTTCCTAACGTTGACTATAACCAGTGGGGTACAGTGAAAGTGGTTCAGCACCCCAAATCACAACCCATTGAACCTAAGTCTGGCGCTCCGTGGTAGAAACTCTTCCTATAGATGGGTTCCAATCAAACTTTTCCACAGTGCCTGGTTTAAATCCCCATATTAAAATTCTTATGTAACAGGCCCACAAAGGTAGAGGGTTAAGTTCTTTTTGGTGTTACTTTGAGCCTAGTTTTCTTGCTAGTTTCCCCTTGGCCAGACTACATCCCTGCTGTACAGGCTGAATATAGGCCACAGCTGGCTAGGATTTACTGGCCAAACTCTCATATATATTTATATAGCTAAAACATAACATCAGCCAGCAAGAAGAAAAATAAAACAAACGTTTTGTCTAATGTTTTTATGTATACTGCATGCATTGTTTTAATCCAATTGGGTAAGTGCTCAAATTGTTACTTTGGCAGTTACAGGATTTTCCCCCCCTTTTTTTCTATTTAGATTAAAGCCACATTGTTTCTCTGGACTGTATTTACCAGTGAGTACATTGTATATCAATGTATGGAATGGTATAAACCAATCCATAACCTACAACAAACAATTAAAACAGAAAGTAAGAAAACATGATTTTTAGGGTCTTTAAAGATATTTCACCCATAACAGAGTCAAACCTGGTCATCACTGATAAGGCACAAACATGAACACCACAAACAATTCTTATGAATTAAAGATTGATGGTTTAATTGGCATTTTACGCCGCGCATAAGGGTATTTCACTTAATTAACGGGGGTGTACTGCCAAGGAGCAACACCACAACCATGATATGAAGTGAAAGATTCAAATGTTTTTGGGTAAAATTAATGTTCCTTCATAGCTGGTCACATAAATATATGAAATAAAGGAAAGAACAGCATATGGCAATTAAATACATGTACCATCATTACAAAACATTCTCACAGTATCAAGTTTACCTATTTCAAACGCTTTGAAAACTTGAATTATCTCCTCTATTCAAGTTTACCTATTTCAAACGCTTTGAAAACTTGAATTATCTCCTCTATAAATGAACAGGTAAAATAGCAATTTAGGTTAAAATTAAACGCACTAAAAACGACAAGACTTATCTAAAATGTATTCATGTTTCTCAGTATGTCTGCTGCATGAGGTACAATAACCGCAGACTAGTGACCTTCCAACTAAACGCTAATTCGTGGGGAGAAAATGTCAACTGTAACTTAACTGGTCATTAAACAATCTACCCAGTCATTTTACCAAATCTTTGTACCCATGTGACACGAACAATTGAAGTAAATTGTCTAAAGTCTATGTTATACTTAGTGTATAAATCAACATGATCGCTTATAAAACAATAGAGTTAATCACGCAATCATATTCTGCTAGCTGACAGCATGACAGCTTTCAAAACATTTCATTTAAATTATCACAAATTGAGGGTATGAAACGTCATAGGCATAGATTTAAAGACAGGGCAATTGTTTTAGTTACAAAAAAGATTGGGATTTTTATCCATACTTAATGAGCTTATGATTTTAAATTTAATTTCTATGTCTAAATTACAATCAGAGGGAAAAAAAGCATTACTCATATAGGTCTTATGCTTTGTGAGGTTCGTAATAAAATCAGCGTTGTTAAAAGAGCAAAACATTGATTACCAATACTGCAAGGGGAGGAAACTCATATTTGAAAATTATTACACAAATCGACATTCAAATTGATAACGGAAAACTTTATGATCAATACAATGTTGCATTAAATAAAACTCGCTTTTTATTTCTTGAATAATATTAAGACTTCTTTTTTATCCCGGCTTCATGTAACTTAACAAATTTAAACAAAGCCTATAAATATGTGCATACGCCCAATGCTCATAAGAACAAAGGAATTAGATTTCAGCGTGTACACAAAGCATAGTTCCTTATGTTCTGATAAGCTTCTGGTTGCTGGCTAAAAGGTTTGATAACCCACATCTTAATTCCTATCGTAAAACAATGGGTCCTGTTTGCTGCACACTGCTCTTACGGAATGTTAACAAGTGCCGTTAGCAACAAAGTTAATTCTAAGCTTCATTTGCATATGTTTAATGAACAGGAAAACAATCGAACACACACACATCAGCAGACCTAATTCCTGTCAAAGGTCTTAGGTCCAGAGTATATGAAATAAGCCTTTGTGAGTCAGAGCTCATACAATATAACATTGTGTGGACAAAAATCCGTTAATCAAAAGTAACATAAGTTTATGATAATAAATCAATGTACAAAAGCTTTATCAAAGACATATTAAAAAGCTAATTCGGGTCAAGGTATAAACAAAACAGAACTATCCACATGTTCAAAATTTAACTGCAAACGTTCAAAGATAGACCTAAAAATTATTCATAAAAGTTTCTTTGAAGCTCTGATAACGGAAAAGGCCAAAATCAAATCATAAATGCCGTTTTGTACTTTTGCTCAATCTTAAAAAGTTTAACGAAAAGGCCCAAAACTAAAAAAGACATGTTAGTTATTTATATGTTAGGTTGTCGGCCTTCTCAGACTGGGATATGAGAAAACTATAACTTGCTTAATTTTTATTCACTGTACCTAATAAACACAGACAGGGTTTGAAATCAAATGCGTCAAAATATGCTATTAAAAATGTTATTGTCACACGTTCCATGGAAGACAGATAGACATCACATGCCGTCCACAACTAGATTGGTACAACTGAAAGTGACTATTTACTTTGTATATAGACTTATATGCATTTTAAAGGCATGAGATGAATTTCAGCTACTGTCGTTTAGTTTAAGCCAAAAAAACAACAAATGACAAAGGTTTGACATGAAATTTAACTTCCTTAAAAAGATCACAAAAATGAGTTGGTTTGGAAAATAAAATAAGGCTGATTTTAAATACATGTATAAGGTATCAATACTAATTAATTTGCATATTAAAGAGCTTTTCACTTCATCAAAAAGGTACAGCAGAAGTACTCAGGTGAGTAATTTTCAGCTCTAAAATTTTCATGGAAAGCCCTGTATTGGCGGATCCATTAAAATTTTCTATATACTGAGCAGTTGGTGAAATAATGAGCCATTCTCAATTAGTCAACAAACCTTATATATAGCACGGAACACAGATAAGATAGTCTCTCATAGAGACACTGGTTTTTCTTTTGTAAAAAAGCAAACTTAACTCTAGGACAAGGTTAGAAAAACTGAAGAATTATGTAAGAGCACTAAACATTTACAGATGGGATAAAAATAGCAGCCGCCTCCATCCTCCTGTTAGATATTCTCTGCAGGTAAAAAGTTTCCCAGGGTTCTTAATTTTGATTTATTACTTGTGGATTGTAAAAGAGATAGAATGAGGTGGAGGAGATAAACACAGCATTCCATTATCACAGTTCATGTAAACAACCTAAAAATCCCATCTGAGCCTGTATATCAGAAGGTATTCGGATGTAAGTCTAGATATTAAGGTAGTGATGCTGGTGATAGAGCTCCTCAGTAAGACAGTAACGGATAGGAGAAGTCTGCTGAAGCGAAACCAGGCATCCCATTACAGAAGATTATCATAGACTGTCACCATCAGAATATATTAATACCTAAATCATTAGCAGTTATTTTTAACATCTGTCTTCTTCAGTTGTGATGTAAAAGTTCACCGAGTGATAAATATGTAGTGGTGAATAAAGTACAGGTGCGTTGTTCGGCACAGGTGTGAATCGTTAATAGGAACAAAAGGGCACCTTGGCCACTATCTAATTATACACTCTACCTCGTCTAATCATACATCATATTAAGCATTTTTTGCACAATCTCGTTCATCAAAACAAACAAAAAATCTACTGAAAACTTGTTATGAATAGAGTACAGCATGAAAATAATTACAGATTTATTTCTACATGTACATGATGATGTAGAAATTTATTTCTCTCATTGCTTATATTCTATAATATTTAATTATTACATATAATAAAGATTGTTTTGAAAGAAAAGTATTGATGCAAAATATTTGAGATTAAAAATAACTTTAAAATTAAATTATTTAGTTACCTAGATCAAACTCAAGAATGTTAATATTTGAGATATTTTGTTCTGGCTGTGTTTTGCTGGCCATGAAGTCATACAAGATATTAAATCAACTCTTAATTCTTAATCAATTTTTAATGACCAGGTTATATCTTACACGACAGAAGTATTATTTTGCTGAAAAATCAAACTATTTTGCTGATTGTAATTTGAGAATACTGTAAACTGATCCACCTTGAAGCATGTTAAAAATGCACAATGTGCTCTAATTAACAGATACCACCTGAACATACCTCCTCACAGTAACCTTTCACTTTAGGTTTTTACCCCGTTTAAGTAACCCAATTAAATTAGTGACCTAATTAAAAGCGAATAAGAAGGTCAGTGGTAGGACAACTCAAGACAAACATATCCATCTCCAGTTGATGATAGTAGTACACTAACACAGAATAAGGGAGACATGGGAAAATGTAATTATTCAATTCTACAGTATGGAATAACGGTTTAAATGAGGGAGGGATCTGTTGGCCCTGGTGATCACCAGAGCTCCATCATGGCGTCGGTCTTTTAAGTACTGATTGTCTAGTCGCATAATACGTTTTCCCCTCTGCCTGGGGACAGCATATTTCAGGCATAATCCTCATGTCCTTTGTACCGGAGGAACAGCGAATTATAAACATAGCAAATATCATCACATGTTTAATATGCTAATATACTCCTCTGAAAGACCATTTTGATCAAAAGAATGTAATTAAATAAATCAAAGTTTATTTAGCATGAATTGTTGGTTAATGACAAGCAAACCGTATCGATTAGAGATTGAAAGGTCATCGTTTGACCTAGATACCAGTCGCGGTTCCGTAAAAAGATCAGCTCTAACCCCCAAAAGTAAACAGAGAAAAGCCCAGAGAATTTAACAACAAATACTGATCAAGTGGCTTGTCGGAGCCCAGCCAACATCAACAGTCTTAAAAACACAAGTGTGATAAAAACTAACTCAAGCTAAACAATTCTAAAGAACAGTTTTTAAAACCAAACTCTTTACAAAACTGAAATAAACTTTTGTTAATTTTTACAAATTGTAATTGAACAAAATTTGAAAAATGAGACGGACCTATGCAATTTATAAATCTGTAAATCATAATAAATTTTACCAAATTGAATCATCGAGGCCGAACTCTCCATCCCAGCCGGTTTTGTAATTAAACAGTAGTCACGGAAACAGCCTCTTTATGATTTCCTTTCAAGTACTCAAGTTGCGTTTTCGGTTACATGAATACACGACCAATTATACAGTTAGTGAACTGTCTTTACAAATATCAAATAATATAAGTACTTTTCCCCTTCTGTACTCTAGTTCTATATGCTCTGTTGTTCTACTTACAATGTTTTTGGACTTCAATCTTTAAAACTTGTTGGCTATCACTTAGTATTTGATTAGGACAAAACAATATTATGAAGTAAATGTTAAAAAAAAAAAGAATTAAGAATATCCCAAAGAATTTGAATGAAAGGTTATAGCTTTAGCTAAAGTGGAAATAATTGATAAAGTACATGAACATCAGTTGAGAAGGGATGGTGTTATCCAATGTTGCCGACTTACTTTACATTTCAAGCCGAGGTTATTTAAAGGCGATGTATCCAGTTTAAACAATGGGTATGTCTGCAGGGACTGGCAGTAAAGTTAGGTCTATTGTGAGAGCTGCACCTCCCTGGGTATTAGAGGCAAAGATCTCTTTCCATCCCAGAAAATAGCTTCAGCGAATTCAGGGTCAATAGCCAACCATTACAGCATCTCCAATTAAAACCTCCTCACATCAAGTGGAATCTCAAATATTTTTGGTATCATAAACATCTTTACACTCCTACACACAATTAAGCTCCTTGTTGATATAAAAAAAAATCCTTAAAACTATACATCTCCATATCTCAGATTTCAAAGAGTTATTTATTTGTGATGAAAAACTTAAGGCCTTGAGAAGTTAATTATATTTAAGTGTCCTGTATAATTTATAACCACTGCTTCATCTGATCATCCCAGATAATAATGGATAACTTCTTTTCTTAAAAAAAAAAAACCTTTTGTAAAATACATACTTCCAACTTTTCTGCACAATTTTGAAAGGGGTATTTACTGCATGGAAAATGTCAAAGGTTACTTTGATAATAATAATAAAAATTGTGGAAAAAAATCCTTGCTTTTTGCTCTAAAAATATAGATCCAACCTTCGGAATTTCAGCCCATTCTAAATTGATCATGTATTTTAAGACAACTGTTCCAATAAGGGATACAATTATACACCTTTTTTAAAAAATTCTGACTCTAAAATTAAGATGGTAAATAACTAGTAAATGTCTGTATTAATCAAATTTAGTGTGTTTTTCTGAGTCCTGTCAATCAGCCCAGTGTTTACCCTTTTTACCCCTGGAGAGCGAGGGTATTTACAGGATAAATCTATTGAAAAGCTAGACTCTACCTTCCTCAAACAAAAGCAGACCAACAGTGGTCAACACAATGCTAAAATACACCTCCCTTTTGGAGAATGCCGCAGCCCTTTGATAATACGGTGAGAAAAAGAAAAGCAGAAAATGAGTTAGCTATTATAGAGTTCCCTAAACCTTAGCGGTTCGGTGATAAAAAAAATCTATAGGCCTGTATTTGTGTGTAAACAATCCCTCCCTTAAACAAAGCGATGTGTACACGACAACAGATGAACAACGCCTTGCAGAACTTTCTTTAGGGTAGTCATGCTAATCCGGGTCTAGTGGAGTTTTCAGCCCTTCAAGCTCAAAGAATACAGGTCAGTTTGGAGGGCTTTGTTTTCTCTGTAATCTAGTGGAGGTAGCAGAACTTAGTTGCAGTCTGACATTCAGATTACTATAGGCCCTAGAGACACATGCCTTAACTTCCAGTGTACACATAATATCCCAGCCAACACACTTACATGTACAGCATACAGTTTAGCTTCTTCTCATCTCACATTTAAAATTCTAACTCTAAGCCAAGAAGATTATTGATTTGAATTTATCTATCAAAGACTGACCAGGGTTTTTTGTCCTCACTTTTAGAAACAATTAAAAGTTGAGAAATTGGCAAGGATTCTAACATTCTTTGAGAAAATAGTTTCTTTTTTAATTTGTTGTGTTCAAAATTGATTGATTCTTTATTCACTGAATTTAAATAGGATCACAAGCAATAATTCCCTAGGGTTGTGGTAGGTAATGGTTACATTGCTGGGAGCAGCATATTTTTCCACAAGTGTTTATCACTTAGACTTGGCAAAAAGCCTATATCTATTGAATTAATGAGATAAGATATGTTAGATTGCCCATTTACCTTTTAACTCCCCACCCCCCTTCCCCAGGAGCTCATCACCAGGCCCTCAGATTGGATTTTCTGGGGCATCCATATGCTATGATATCCCTGAAGCCAAGTTGTGGGAAATACCGTTATATTACTAGTTTTTTGTCATTTTTCTGAAACAGTAATACCCCAAATTGCTATTAATTTGTCCAAATTACTGATGACTATAATTTACTTACTGCATAATATTCGGATTAATCGAGAGGCCTTAAAAACTACCAGACTTGTGTGGGGAAAGTTTTGAATCAGATGTGAGATTTAAACTTTTAGTGGATTTGCATTAGCAGAGTTAGTGTTACCAAGGCCTTTCCTAAATATAGCTCCTCCATGGTTGTGATCTAGACACTACCCACATTAATACCAGGGTTAAATCAACGCTATGTGTCTTTTTAGTTCAGCTTTACGCAGCTCATTTAATTCATCAACATAATCGCAGTACTTTATCAAAGTTTGTTTGATTGGGGTTTAATGTTCCACTCAAGGGTATTTGACTTATATGATGACAGATTCTCCACCTCCCACTGTCTTATTAGTTTAATATTGTGGAAAACCACGAGGAAACCTTGTAATAATCCCCCTCGTGATTGCCAGAGCCATATCATGCGTCTCCCTCATAAACCCCAGGTTGGCAGATGGACTCTAACCTGAGAGCGATACATTGATGGTGAATAAGTAGGCACACATGCTAACCATTGAACCACTGCTCCTGGGCCCCTTTATTAAAGTCACAACATAATTGTTAGCTAATGTGTTAATTAAAACAAGGATTTGACAGGTTTACATATTAAAACCATTGCTGAAGGAAGTGCTACCTCTTTTTGAACAACTATAAATGCTCATCTCAGATTGCAGAATGTATCAGTTGGGATGTTTTTTAAGCTCTGTAACACAAAATACTTGTGAATTCCTTTTTCCTTCAGTGCATTGTAAAAGTAGTTTGAATTTGTTAATATTCTGATCCATGCTATACAGGACACCTCATCACAAACAGAAAAAGAGAAATGGAATAACAAGATTGTTGAGCTTTTAACAAAGTAATTCAGTTTAATGGGCTGCAGAAGTACACCTGTTAGGGGAGAGGAGGAGGGGGGCCAGGGGAGTTGTAAAAGGGGAGGGCAGAGCTTTGAAGGGCAGAGCTTTGAAGGGCAAAGTATGAATGAAACTGTAGACTAGTGTGAAACCAGTCAGAGATAAGGTTAGACTGACACCAACTTCATTCACCTGGAATTTCATTGAGAAAACTACTTCAGGTATGGTGGAGTATGTACAGGGGGGGATTGGGGACAGGGGGACAATAGTGAGGTTCTAGAACACAGGTCTCAAAACCCATTGTTAGTATTATCCGTATTGTACTATAAACACAGGTATATTGTTATATTTAAAAAAAGAGCGATGAATTCAGATCTTTGCAAAATAGACAGTTTTCATTACACGTGTCAGTTGATGTAGGGTTATCTTATATATACATGTAACATAATAGTAGCAATAATAAATATTGGAAAATAAATGTCATTTTTTTAATACAGGGTGGTTGGTATACAGGACACTAAGTCAATCACCAAGGCATCAACTAAATACTTTTTCTGGTTGCTGGATCAATTAAGGAACAAATTTTACCAGAGAGGACACATAATTTAGAATATTACAAAGAACCAGTATACTTTCAATAATATTTAAACAATACTAACGGAGGCCAATCAGAAAAGTATAATGCAAAACAGAAGCTGGTTGTATTACATAGACATCCTGCATCGTGGACATGTCGAAAGTGGAACGGTTTAACCTGATTTATAATGTTCTCTTCAGTCCAAATTAAACTTGAATAGATCTTGAACCAGGAAATCCTGTTCAGGGGATGTCTCCAAATTTAGCCATTATAGCCCGATTTTATCTTTGTAGGGGAACTCCAGAACTAAAGGTATTGTGTAGTCAAGTAAGATCAGCTTACACTCAAATTTACTCAACACGAATACCTTTTTTTTAGATTCCCGGGCCTGTATTCATAATGGTACTTAAGTATTTCTTAAAGTTAAGAAATATTTAGCCAAATTTCAACCTTTCGTTTTCCATTGGAAAATGCTTAACTGTAAAATACATTTCTATTTTTAAACTTTCACTTAAAATCTATCAATTAACACCACAAAAATTGAAGAAATATAGTGTTTATGTATTTCAAGTGAAGTTTGAAAATTGGCTAAGTTTTTTTTTTAACTTTTAGAAATATTTAAGTAGCTTGATGAATCCGTATTCATCAAGCCCAGGATATTCAATTGATATTTTGTTTGATAGGTGATTTATTGTTCTCAGAAATGGTATATACTAACTTTATTTGTTTCTT
>JAQQZZ010103766.1:0-16154 GCA_030265115.1 Mopalia vespertina
GTGATATTAGTATTGAGCTATACAATATTGATGTGATATTGGTATTGAGCTATACAATATTGGTGTGATATTGGTATTGAGCTATACAATATGCATGTGATATTAGTATTGAGCTATACAATATTGATGTGATATTGGTATTGAGCTATACAATATTGGTGTGATATTGGTATCAATATGCATTTAATATTGGTATTGAGCTATACAATATGCATGTGATATTGGTATTGAGCTATACAATATTCATTTTAAGTTTCATTATACGATATATTGTTTTTGTTTTAAATCTACCAGTCTGATAGTATCCTTCTTTTTTTTATTTATGTTAAAGCTCTGCGTAATGCTCAGGGAACCTTACTCATAAACGGTCATTTAGAGAATCGCTATGCCACCATCACTCGTCTTGTAGCTGGTACTCTGTTTTACTATCAACATCCTGTTCTGGATGGGCGGGGCATGGAATCCTTTCATGCCGAGGGACCAATCAACCAAGACATGGTTGTCATGGTAAGGCGAGATAATAGTATATTTAGTAATGGATGATTTCAATTGAGGGTACAATGTTATTGTTTTGGTGAAGTGGATGTAGTGCTATCAACCATGTCAGTTTGAGGATAGTTATTAATTCACGGGTTTTATACAAGGTAAGAGGGAAGTAGGACTAATAAAGTCGCTTGGGTGAATATTTGCAAAACTTACCCTAAACTAAAAAACGAAAGACAATTTAACGTTTTCGGTTGCAGAGCTACACCCAATCATCAGGAAGATCGTTGCGACTTTTGTACGAGTATACGATGAACAAAGACAATCATCAGCGAACCTATTTAAACACCAAACACCTTCAAGAGAAAAGTTTGCCATGGGAAGCCATCTTATACGATAAATTACATCCGGGTTACAACATTGGAGAAATTGGATCTGCCTACGTCAAAAGGAAGAAAGACAGTAGTGAGAAGCACCTACGGTTTGGAATTCCACCTTGGAAGCCACCAGAACCGAGCTTACCGAGAACAGTTGAACCAACAGCAAAGATAGGTGGGCGAGCGTCCACCAACAGCAAAACAGCAAAATTTACCCATTATCGGCAGACTCCGGCACATGAACTCTCACATAAATCGCACGTTGATGTTAAAGCAGCACTTAAAACGCACAAGACGGAGAAGAGCACAGCGTTACAGGTGATCCCTCAGACATCTGTTAAACAAAAAGTGGGCCAGACTGAGCAGTCGCTAAACAATTCCTCCATATTAAATTCTACAGCATTACATTCTTCCACCAGCGAATTCCCGGATGATATGATGTCAAAAATGGATGCCATAGAAACTCCTTCTAGATCAGTGACAGAGGCTTCATTTTCAGTCGAATCATCACACTCCAACACGTCAACAAGCCCAAGCATTTCTCAGAACATATCAACAGCACACGGCGAGAGCCACAACGAGCAAACAACCATTAAACTCCCGATTAAAGACCAAATGCCAGTGTTTATCCCCGACGAGACTGAAGAAGAACTCGGTTTCAGGATGCCAGAAGATTTTCTATCATCTGCTAATCAAAACTATAAATGTAAGTTATGGGTGTGAAAGTGTAATCTCGGTAAATAGGTCTATGGATTAACAATTGCCAATGTATCGATCTTTTCGTACATTTCTAGGAGTAGTATTTTCTCCTGCTAAAATATTTTCTGTATTATTTCACAATTGTGTATTCAATCTCCCCGTGTCAGTTCTCCTCCACTTAAATATTCGACTAAAGGTTTCATTAGATAATATCTTCAATTTTGAATCAACTATTATATTTTTATTTGAAGTATGATCATAAAACAAGGCTTTATGGATCACAACTATTGGTTGACGAATAAACTTGTTGATTTTCCTAGAGGGACAAGAACTTGGCTTATGTGTCGGGCACCACAGTAAACTGTATCACGAATGCATATCAATAATCTGACTTTGATAGGGCCTTTATGAACTCTGCTGATAGCTCTAGCTTCATATTGAAGCGTTGCATCTATAATAAAATAAAAGTTGTAATCCATAACGCATTGTGTTATGTTAAGTGTTTACACTTCTTGATGCCACTAAAACAAGCTTGAATTATGATTCTTTCATTCTCTTTGAGATAGCGGACAATATAACCGGGATAGAAGGAGCTGATCGTCATTATCATCGAAGGTACCATAAGCATAGAAATCATCGTGACTATCGGGTAGGTGAAAAACAGCATCACCCGCATCAGCAGACGGACCATCTGGACATTGGGAATCAGGAAGATCCTGGAGGCATTGAAGATGCTGAACAGCAGAGCGGCCCTAGTAAACATCTCTTGGTACACAGTGAAGATGGGGATCCTAACGAATCTCAGGCATTCTCAGCATCTGGTCGCCAATCTAGAGCAGGTTTAATTTACTTTGAATTTTATTAAAACATCAATTGAGATAAAAAAAAAGAAGCTATTTTTCAAATATCATGACGGACGGTTGAAGGTCGCTTGCTGTTTTCTTGGTGCTTTCAGATCCAAGGGGCATCTCTAAGACGATCTGTTTGTTATGTCTTTATATTGCGTCCTGTGATTGTCCTGGTTAGTCTTTCTGTCTTTCCAGTGACATCGATGGTGGTGCCATGCGCCAATTGGGCCACCCCGCCATCATACGAGTGACATAAACTTAAGTACGGTGTAACACATTAATCAAAGAAACAAACAAATTAAATATCATTTGTGCTGAAGTAGGAAGCCTCCTTCTTTAATCCGGGCGATAAAACATAAAACGTAATATGTTTGCCATATAGTAGTCCAGACATTCGGTAATTACAATTCTGTCATTTCGAAAGAGGATACAGAAAGTGGTTTAACGGGTTTAACTTATAATTTATTATAATTTATATTCTCAGATTACTGGACTATAACGTAAAAAGTATTTAAAGCTGATTAATTTAACCTAGAGTTAATATGGAGAGCATTACGTCATGGCAAAACAAAAATCGGAGTTATTTTCCAAGGGAGATAATTAAGTCTATTTAGTCTCACACACATTCAAAACATGGAAGTCATGAGTTATCGATTTATTTAGCCATTCTGTGTGAAGTTTTGAGAGAGATTTTTAAATTATCTTGACGACTCTTTGCAACTAATCCAAGTTTGAATTGTATCAATGTGTGTTCTGTCTATTTGTGTCCATCAGGGAGTTTTCTTTTAACCTCTTTCAAGGTATTTATAAGTTAATATAAGATTTTATAAATTATTAAACACGTCAATTATTGGAGGTTTTTAATGAGGGGATGAAGTATTTTAAATAGTTGTTATTAACTTATAATTTATTTTAATCTATATTCTCAGATTACTATTCTCAATCCCCTATCCAATCAGAGGACCGCTCTGATCCTCGTTACCAATGGAAACCGAAAAATATTACCCCATGCAGTTCAACATGCGCACCAGGTAACATACCAGACAAATGCTTTTATACTTTTATTTTCTGATCAATCTTTCGTATTAGGGTGGCTGAACCATAACCGATATTAAGGCTTGTGTCTTTATATTTCTGCTTGACAAATTCTATGAAAAAACCTTCGATTTCCCATTCTTATATTCATATGCACATGCATATATAAGTTGCATGAGTTATCAATTTATGTTGTCTCGAAATAGGTGGAATTCAATTCGAGTTTTTCGATTGCAAGCGAGAAGTCGATGGACTGACAGTTTCCGATAATTACTGTGACGTCAGAAGAAAACCAGACCCTACATATCACGAGTGTACACGTCATCATTGCGTTGCTAGGTAAGCCATATAAATGCTGAGCCCGATATCTCTCAGCGGATTTGGACATGTGCCAAGATAATATATATCTATATATATCTATGTAAATATGCATGTATTGGTAATATCTATATTGCCTTAATCATTTTGATTAAAATTAGATTTGGGTAAAGGCATTGTCTCCATGCCCCATTTCGGTTTAGGTACAAATATTGCAATGTTCCATATAAAAGATCTGCTTTTAACTGCATCAGTCATGTCTGTCCTTCGCCGTGGTCTGAATTTTGCCCCATCTCATTAGCACTAATCAGATAGAGATTGTAAGATTAAGCAAACTGGCTACCTTTCCGATTATCGAGATACAGTGACCAGAGCAAATAGCTACGGAAGATGTAATTTAAATTAAAAAACAATGTGTTATGTGCCGCCAGTTTCTGGCCACGAGATGTCAGACGGTGATGCTAAACTTCGAGCAGAATTCGATTAAGTTGCCAACACTGAAACCACCCTAATCTCACCTTTGTTGAAAGACAGTCTATTCCTAAGCTGCGCGAAAATCAAGCTCTCGTAATTTAACCTACTGGTAATGGTTCAGCTACGGTCCTTATGGTTAAGCAAGACTATACAAATCAGTTATGTAATCCTGATCATTATGAGAAGCTAGATAACCCTAGTTGACCGGAAAACCGTATGAATTTCCAAGACATAATTATGTCTTTAGAGGATAAAAATGTCCATAGCACAAAGCAATGCGGCCATCGCCATCACAACTCGCTACTCCAAAAATAGGCCTTTTAAAAATTCTCCCTAAAATCTATAACCAGAGGAGAAATGGCCTCAACCTCTTAATTATTCCTCCAGGCAGACCCATACTATCAGATTATGCTTCTGAATCTTACCAAACATCGGAACGTTTTGATTTTAAAATCAATTATCCATAACATCCAAGATATCAATAATATTAAACTTCAGCCCTCTACCAGCTTGGATAAAGAAGATTCGTCTAGATTTTAAGGTGTACAAGGGTCTCGATTTAGATACAATAGAGACTTTGCATTTCAAGATATTCATTAAGACCATCAACTTGTCCATTCTTCAAGAGAACTTTGTAACTCCCAAATATTCTGATTAAAATGTATTACTACATTTGAGACTTTAAGGACTTCAGTGATTTGTGACAAGGAAACATTCGCAGTTATTCTTTTGAATCCAGATTAGTTATGAATATTGCTGCTTTAATATGTCACATTCAGATGGGTAGAAGGAATATGGAGTCATTGTTCTAGAAGCTGTGGAGAGGGACAAACGTTCCGATCAGTCCGCTGCTGGCGGATGCTCGCCCCAGGGTTTGACAGCACAGTTCACGCGGATCAGTGCCAATCTTATCAGAAACCAGAAGCGACAAGGAAATGTAATGAGGGGGCGTGTGGACCACAGTGGCAGTTCAGTGCCTGGGGAAAGGTAAAACACCACACTCATTAATCCTCTCTGTTGTCTGTTTCTTCCATACGATTTGGGTTTTCAAAGATTGATGCTCTCTGTTCGGTTTCTTGAAAGGTTTCATAGCAAAGGTACTAATATTATTTTGGCAAGTGCATGGTAAAGGGGTTCTTGAGGTGGTTATATATTCATTTAGTTACATTAATGTCTTAAATAGGTACTTTGGTTTGTAAATAGAGCTGTATGTTAATATTCTTTGTGTTTATAACCTTTGTGCTATAGAGGAGAATATGTTCTTGTTAAAACCCGCACCTTGTTTTCTTAGTGTTCGTCTGAGTGTGGACGCGGATACCAGCTCCGCCATGTTAGATGTAATACAGGTTACTCCCGTGACTGCCACACATCGCCTCGTCCAGAGGAGAGAAGAACCTGTGGTAGCCCGTCCTGTGAAAACTATTGGGAAACAAGTAACTGGGCCTCCGTATGTATGCATATAGACAAGATTTATTATTTATTATATATTGTGGAAATGTGCTTAATTGGAATAAAGAAAGTCGGTGGTAGTTCACAGTTATTTGTCTACAGGTGTTTATTTAACTGGGCGCATCAACGCCAGTTGGACCCGTGAGTCCCCTGTCATCGAAGGTATTGCACAGGATTGAGTCCACACCTGGGTACAAACTACACTCTTTCTAGTTCTAACATAAGACAGCAATTAAAAGGGTGATAATTCGTCCGTCCAGTTATATTTTTGCTTCCAGCAAAAAAAAAATATCGCCCTTAAAAACCGACGCTCAAAACGTACTGACGGCGAAATAAACCACTTTCGACGCATCGTGTTTCAATGCGACCGAATGCATTTAATAGTGAAAGATAATGCAACATATGGGCTTCATATTGTTCTTATAGGTCAATGAGATCCACGCCACGGAAGCACACACCAACCATCTTCGTATATAGGCGTACTGGACCAATAAATGAATGTGATGTATAAAAAAGTGTTTGTATAGTTCGATAAACCGTTATTTCTAAAGATTAAAATGATTTCTGTATGGAGTTTGAAATTTCAACTAACAGGCGTCTGCAGTAAAAAAAAATGTAGGTTTTTGGTGATTGGTGGTAAAACATCGACATAAGTACAAGTAGTTCTCTCCTCCCTTGTGTTATTTGGGGTGCCCATGATAGAGAACACTGAGATTTTCAGTTAACACCAATGTGGGGTATGTTTAACCACGTGAAGGGTTACAACCCAACCCCTTCTCCTTTCGACATGAGCACCAATAGCAGTCACATTGATTCGCCCAGACAAATGTGACACAAACAGGGCAATGCGATCGCTATGCGGTAGAATGTTTAGATTACCTTGGTAATAATTGATGGGTGGAGGTAATGATCCCTAGCGAGAATCTGTATTTCTATATACATAGTTCCGGGTGGAAGCTATCATTTGTTTTCTCTCTTCGTATATTCAAAATATATATGTTTCTATCATTGTCTCAGTTCAAAGGAAGTGTCCTGGTGTATTTTGAAGAACAAAGTCACGACCACTAACGAAAGTGGCTACTCCTTCGTGTAGATCCAGATATTTGTCAAAAAGCATATTCTATATATTGACGATTATTGGACGATAAAACTTACTTGTAGATAGTCAAGCTTAAAGGAAGCTAGGGCTAAGTAGGATTTCAATGTTTCAGTGTTCCGGTCCATGTGGCAGTGGCATTAAACAGCGCAGAGTTGTATGCCGCGCGTCCCGTGGTAGGGCTCTGGACGAACGAAGCTGTGACCCTAACACCAAGCCACTGTCAGTGCACGCCTGTGGTGGAGAGGAGTATTGTCCCTTTGTCTGGGTACCACAAAGATGGGGTAAGGTAAGTTCATTACGATGCTATAACCGTTGACCATTAGTTTGTTACCTGTGGAGATTACAATCTTACCCCTCGTCTCTCTACAAATCTGTGACGCAATCCGATTTTGGCATTTCTTTTGAACGTTTTAGCGGATTATACTCAAACTTTGCAGACCGTTATCTGGTGAAACTTAAAGATCAACACTGCATTACGCTCAACTGCGTTTATTTGTTTGCAGAGTTATAGCCATTTTTACTTAGGACAAATATGAAAGATGCATGTATGAGTTGTTCGTATGTATTAGATTGACAAGGGACTTATGACGAGGTGTCTCATCCAAATTTGCAGAACCCTTATTATAGAGCCCACATAGTAATATTTCACAGGCAATGGGTTAGTGTGAAAAAATCGCCTACGTTAAAGTATGTATCATTTAACCTATAACGAGACAGAACAAGTTCTGCATAAGAAATTTATTCCTGCCCTCCTTGATTAACTTGTAATATTTTCAAATCATGTTTAAATTTTGGGTGAATAAATCATCAATCAATCAATATCTAAAACCTCTTAGATATTATTGTCAACTGGTGACAAACTACGGGAAGTTACACCCGCTGTGGTGTAACCGACGAGTTTATGTTAGAGGCCCGTTGACTCGTTTTGGGTAGGTAATTGCAGGTTTTCTGAACCCCTTAAAATGAAAAATTAAAGAGAAAGAGAAAAAAAGTGAATTTCTCAAATTTGCCACTGTCAAACTTTCCAAAATTATATTGAGGGTTTTCATTCCTAGAACTGAATGGGCTAGCCACTGATATGAAATCTATGTCATCATAGATTAACTTATATCACGGATACTGATAAAATATCTCTCTCAGATCCATCGGCATGTCTCTCAGTGTAATGGTGAGGTGTAAACTACCAGTAACGAAACGGACCGTCCCCTATCCACTGTTCATATGAGCCTTCTGGAGATGGGAGATAACTCCAGAAGGTTATTTGCCACAACGGTTGATTTTGACATTGGATCTACATTTTGTTTAAATTACAATCACAGGTCGTCTCTTTTTATTCACAATAAGTTGTAGATGATAAAATGAAGAGAGTTGTATTTAGTTGTGACATAAGCAACGAAGCGGGTTTAGATGTTCTGTTTTTGTATTGACACGCCAATGAAACATTCTTGAGTTTTGAAAACCTGTTCAAAGGAGATTTTTTATTAAAACCCTTCGTCATTTGTAACTCCTGTTTAATTGTATTAATTACGTCCTGATTCTTGTTTTGAATTTCTTGTCCCTTTTTAAAATACTTTTGTCCAAATGTATTGGCAGTGTTCAGCTGAATGCGGTGAGGGCATTGCTAACCGTAAGGTAGTTTGTGGAGCAGTGTCATCGGGGAGATTTCAGCTGCACCCCGAGTCTTACTGTCAACAGCTGACTAAACCTATCTCTACTGCTCGCTGTCGAGAACTGCCCTGTCTGCCTAAGTGGTTTACAACTGGATGGTCCAAGGTAAGCTCAAGGATTTGATGGGTTGGTTGTGGTGTTGTCCTTAAATGACTGTACGTGTCTACCCAGTGGGCAAAGGAAATCCACCTCTTCTACAATCGGTGACGAGACGGGACGATTAGGAGACGTTAGACATCGGTGCAAAAGTACAACTGACACCACAAATAAATCGGCGTTATGTACACCGTTAATTTGTCGAGAGAACAACAACAAACAACGGCGTTATGTTTCCTGTTAACCCTCGAGAGAACAGCCTTAAATCGATCGGCGTTATGTTTCCCGTTAACACCCGAAAGAATAACCACAATCAACGATGTTGTGTTCCCATTTACCTTAGAGAACCACCACAAACAAACAGGCATTATGTTTCTCATTAACCCTCGAGAGAACCACCCCAAACAAATGGGCGTTGTGTTTCCCGTTAACCCTCGAGAGAACAACCACAATCAAATGGGCGTCGTGTTTAATTCCCGTTAACCATCGAGAGTACAACCCCAAACGAATGGGCGTTGTGTTTCCCGTAAACCGTCGAGAGAACAACCCCAAACGAATGCATCAAATGGGCGTTGTGTTTCCCGTTAACCCTCGAGAGAACAACCCCAAACGAATGGGCGTTGTGTTTCCCGTAAACCCTCGAGAGAACAACCCCAGACGAATGCATGGGCGTTGTGTTTCCCGTTGACCCTCGAGAGAACAACCCCAAACGAATGAACGTTGTGTTTCCCGTAAACCCTCGAGAGAACAACCCCAAACAAATGGGCGTTGTGTTTCCCGTTAACCCTCGAGAGAACGACCCCAATCAAATGGGCGTTGTGTTTCCCGTTAACCCTCGAGAGAACGACCCCAATCAAATGGGCGTTGTGTTTCCCGTTAACTCTCGAGAGAACTCGACCACAATCAAATCGGCGTTGTGTTTCCCGTTAACCCTAGTGAACAAAACCAATCAAATGGGCGTTATGTTTCCGGTTAACTCTCGAGAGATGAACCACTAACAATTCGGCGTTATGTTACCCCTTTTCCCCTCAAGAGAGCAACAACAAACACATCAACGTTATGTTTCCCGCTAACCTTCTCAGAGAAAGATTTAAAGAAAATGAAAAGGATGTCAATCTAAGCTTAGCGTTGTTTCGCTGCTTGGCGTGCATTCTTATACAGTTTGTTTGCAGTTAGAACAGGCCTAACGGCTTATGTCAGTTGTTATGATGTGTTTATTTAAATGTCTAGAATTTGATTGACCAATGAGAGAGCAGGCGATTCTTGGAGTTTTAGGTAACGCCTATGTAACATAGGTAACCAATTAGAATGGACCATTAGGGATTAGCTTTGTTTAGGGCGGGGGATCGTAACGTGTTTAAGGAAGTTAGTAGAGTAGAGAGCGGGATCAGTCTAACGGAGAACAGAAGGGAGAAGAATATAGAGCAGTCTAAGAGAGTTGAGAGTAGGAAGAAGAACGGAAAGTAAAAACTAGGGAAAGGAATTGGATGAATAATTGAACAAAGGAAGAAAGAACAGACTAGAGAATTTAAGTAAACAAATAAGTATATTGAGTAAAAGAAAGTTCTAGTTTAACACTAATAGTCTGTCGTCTCTCAAAAGTCTGTAAGTATAATTTCTTTATTATATGTTATATTATATTAGTTAATGATTCCCTTGAGTAAGTAAAACTTCATTCAATCCACTGAGAGTATTTTTTGTTACTTGATTAGATTTAATTGATCCACGGCACACTGCAACTCTGAGTATTTAGATTAATTCCAATAATCTTATTGCTAATCAGGCAGTAAAGGGGCAACATAACAACTCTCTACCGCATGATTTACTTGGCCAAGTGCCTCGCTTACGGAGTTTCAAATAAATATGGTGCTTAAATCCAAGACTACTTATCACATCGAAAACAACGAAGGCATAATGATTGTAGGAGATTAGATCATAAGCGTCTGTCTCATTTTTCATCAAATTTGCCACTCACTTTTCGATAATTTTACTTACTTATTGTAAACATTTTAGTCACCTCTAGGATGTATGCATGACTGGCCTATTAAAGGTCATTTGACTTGACTCGTTATACACAATGAAGAAGACGTAGGAGCTCGTCCAGGAAGGAAAACGGGATGAAGCTACAAATCTATTCAATACAGCCAGGTAGCCCTCAGTGGTGGATAGGTCGATACTAAGACTGTTCACGTTTCACGCCAAAATCCTCGGAGAGTTTAATAGTGGCACCTTACTGGCACCAAGTCTATATCCATATATACTCTGATCTAATTATTATTGGTATATAGGATTCCCTCCCTATAAATGTGCATCACCAGTACCTGCTTTTCCAGAGACATTTCGATCTCTCACTAGAATCACAAGAACTGCGGTAATATGATTCCGATCGCGCGTGCTCGCTCTCGTAAGTTTGTAGTGGGGGGTACGAAGGGATTTTTATGTTGTCCCGGTGCTCCGAGCTTAGCGCAACACGAAGCCGATCTGTTTGTGTTGTATTTGTATTGCGTCCTGGGATAGTTCTGTGTTTGTCATGCCTTTTCTGTTTGTTGCCAGTGGCATCGAGGGCGGATTCAGCTAGCCATTGGGCTGCACGCCATCATGTGAGTGAAATAACCTTAAGTATGGTTGTAAAGTCCCAAACCAACACAAATTCTGAGTGACACGAGTTAATACAATACTCACACTTGATTGGTTTGGTAATATTGGTTACAAATGGCAAAATTTTTGCGACGGGTGTTACACAGCTATACATCTACTTAACAGTACTGGCTGGTGCCTTTCTGTAAAGTACTGTGCAGTAATTCTCCAGAATTGAATTGTAATTGTACAATACTAAACTGTAATGCTCTGTTCAATACTGTACAGTTTTTTTCTGCCCAGCACCTGTGTGTTACTTTTAGAATCCACTCAGTTAAGCTCTTACAGGTTATTTTAAGTAACAAACAAGTACCAATCAGTAACAATCTAGTACTTGGCAGATTTTTTTCCAGAGCAGTACTTTACAGCTGAAAACATTGCAGTTAATTTCAGTAGTGAACTGAGCAGAATTATAGCCAGAGACTGTAAAGAACTAAGAAGTTACTGAACAGTTTTTCTCAGTATTCACAAAGAACGTCCTAGAGAATGAACAGTAAAAAAAATAGACTTAGGGAATTATTTAGGTTATGACCTTCATTTCCAATATTACGTGTTTACCTTTTGCGATTGACATCAAATGATTTAGATATCTTTAAACGTGATTGTGGGCTTTGATCAGTTGATTATATCACAACTGAAATGTGTTTGATGATTTAATTACTAACAAATTCCCGATTGTATGTATCGATCATCTTGCAGCAAACTACTAAATATTCATGAGTGACGTGTACTCACTCCGTTTCTAGGGAACGAAATGACAGTACTTCGTCGACTTTAACGCTGTCGACTGAAACACTGCCCAAACTAGTTTCACATTACTAGATTATTTATCTTCATACCTTTTTTTAGGTATTGTTTCCTAACATAAGAACCTATGTTTAAATAAATAAACACTCCCAATTTATTGGCTTCTTGGTCCCTGCATGCGGTTTAATTGCATGCCGGGCGTTCGATCTCTTACTTAAGTTTTGCCGAGGAATTCTAGCTGCACAGGGCTGCGTGATAACATATGAACTATACTCTCTAATTCGATGTCAACTGGAAGGTCACCTTTGTGTTACATTCTAATTTAAGTGTTAACTCAACTGTCGTCAATTTTTTTTTATCGGATTCGCCTTCGCTGAATGAACAGTCATATAGTCTGTCATGTGTGTTTAATCTGTATGATTTGACAGCGCGTATTAATACCCGTGCTGTGACATAGCAAAATTTGCGACGGTTAATCCTAGGTTTTACAGTCCCAAAATTAACCCAACAGCCAATGAGATTGAAGAAACAAACTAAATTGGATTAGAATGCATTTTTCATGGTTTATTTTTCGAAGTGCAATAAAGATAAGACTCAATTAATTAGCTGACCGAGTAGAATAGTCTTTGATCTAGCAAAAGATGCCTCACTTTTTTGAAAATTTGATTAGAACGATCCCAGTGAACTTTTTTGTCTATCCCACATTGCATCTTATAAAATTGTAAAATACAAATTTCAGAAAACATTAAAAAACAAATCAAGGACGAACTTCTAAATAATGAGGCACCTTTTACTAGATCGGGTTGTGCTCTTTACAATGGTACAAATGTGAAGTTTGTAACATGACTAGTTTTCTAGAAATACGCTTTGGAAAGGGTAGAATTTGCTTAAAACTGAAGTGCCAGAAATAGGCAATTCCCAGCAAACCAAACAACGTTGCGACAACGGTTTATTGCAGTAGTCTAACGTTGTTGCTACAGAATTTTGTGGACTACCAGTTATTTTTCCACATCATTAGAATACAACCACCCGGCAACGAAACGGAAACGTAATAGATACGTTGTAATATTGTTTTTGCATCAATTAACGTTTTGACAACATTGTTATTACGTCGTACACGACGCTAACCAATTCACAACAAAGTCACAATGTAGTCGATTTGTGTTATCGCAACGTTAAACTACAACGTTTCCTGTCACGTTTTGACAACGTTGTATCAACTGGTAAAAACTAACAACCAAATTTCATCGTAGGTTTACGTTGCAGTAACGTTGATTTTTGGTTACTCGGCAACATTACCTATGTATAACAAGTATACAACGTTGTAGCTACGTAGTGTGTTTACTGGGTTAAAGTTTTGCGACTTGTATATATGATCAAGGGAAAACCAAATTATAGGCTCCAATTTAAGTGTTTGTTACTGGCATGTCGAATAATCTTTTTCACCAACATATAGTTTGAATTCCTAAATTTTAATCCAAATGATGAATGCAAATATTGGTTCATTTTGAGCCCAGGGGTCCAGCAAGACCGTTAAGTTGTTTTTGGCGCACAGCGAAGACAACTCCCGCAACTTCAATCCAGTTTCATAATAATTCTAGGTAAATGTTAAACACAAAATGCGTATAGAGTAAGGATGAATAAAAAATTGGTTCATGTTGAGCCCAGGGGTCCAGCAAGACCGTTAAGTTGTTTTTGTCGCACAGCGAAGACAACTCCCGCAACTTCAATCCAGTTTCATATTAATTCTAGGTAAATGGTAAACACAAAATGCGTATAGAGTAACCCGATGTTTTAACACCTTTGTTATTCGTAATGATGAAACATTGTCTATTATTTGCCACAATTCCGTGGAGACATACATCTTTGTGGATGTGCATATGAACCGTTAGAAACATGGTAATACGCTGATCGTTATAGTTTGCCGAACTTCTCCTGTGTATCCGCTCAAATATTATTTCTATTATCTATTATTAAGATGTAGAATCTCAAACTTGTCAAGAAGAGAACATCATGGCGCGCGCGCATAACTGTATTGACTGTTGATTTCAATGCGCCATTCAAATAAAACTAAAGTAGACATATTTTGCGGAGCCTAATTTCCAACATCAAGCATCACCTGCCATGCCACACACAGCGCAGTATTCGGCATGCTATATGATAACTAGCTTCTAAAAACATTTTTTTCTGTAAATGCATTAAAGATTAAATGTCGGATACTGGTTGATTTATTGGTTGACTTGTTCATTTGTAAATATATTGATTGTTCATTAAACAAATTTAAATAAAGTCTTGTTTATAAAACTGGTTTGAATACTATGTTCTTTTTTCTATGATCTCTGTATTTCTTTCCATATTTACATTGCAGCTTTAAATTTACATCAAGGTAACATTGTGCTTGATGAACAATATTGTACATGTTTGAATCATGCTTGAATTATAATTGAATAGAGTTTGATGGTTTTGTACATTTACATGATCTCGAGAACACGTTGATCAGTTGTGCATTTCTTCGTAAACAGGGTCCGGTAGTTGTGTGTCTTCACCACCTCCATTAACCTACAAAACAAAACCAAAAACACTAATGTTATTATGAAGAACAAGGAACAGTAGTCAATAAATAATACAATTGAACATAAAGTAATGTGTTCATTTGAAAAGTGATACAGTAAGGCAGGTTTACACAAAAGAATTCGACTGTGCGAAGCATCAATAAAAAAGTAAAACCATAACTTTTTTGTATAGAAGAAATAAAAATATAATACAAAACGTTTACACATTTTCAATGACGAGCTAGTGTGGCAAACAACAATATAGTTTAAATTTCGGCAAAAAGCGTATGTCTATCTTATGCCAGTTTATATACTGATAATATCTTAGCATTAATAATTAACTTCGATATGCAAATTATATACTCTAGTCTTTCGTGTTACCGTTTAACTAGGATGTTTTTGATTCGGTTGTTTTCTCTATTCCCATCATATAACTAGGCCTGCGTATATACAGTCCCCAGTGTATATATTTTGAATAAATGAAGAGAGAAAAATTTGCTTGCCATTCCTGGGAGGGAACGTTATTGTGCTAAACCATACCTTAAAACTAACGTGGTCGTAGTTTGCTTTTACATGTTCCCGGTATAGGCGAGTCATCCTTCTTGATTTCAGATAGAGCAGTATTGTTGTAATGAACAGTAGCACACATAATATACCGATAATCACAATAGCCACTATATATCCAACAGGAAGCAAAGAAACGTCCGTGTGTGTGCTTTTTGTAACTGTAGAAGATGAAGATGGCAAGATGGTCAAGACATTAAAACTATCAAAAAAACTTAACATTGCGTTACAACGGGTCAGTAGTTCACAGATCAAGCACTGGAGGATCTGGCTAAATGCCAAATAAAATTTAGTTAATATTGGAACTAGACATTCATTACATCAAGCCCAAGTATGATCCCACAATCTATACGCTACAAAACCACCTTACAGAGGGAGCCGGGGGATTTATATATTATAAAGCTGTTTGCAATGCCTGCCTATACTTAACATTACAAGTTGATGGTTTTCAGGAAATATATTTCGCACGAATCAACATTATTATTTTAACTATGAACAACTTCATACTTACATGTAGTAAAATCGTATATATCAGAATCTGTTGCAAAATCATTTTTTTGGCGGGCAGGGTGGGAGGGGGAGAGGTCGTGTCCCTTAACATGCTGCCAATTTTAAAGCCATATTGGCAGATGCCATTTATAGTTTCGTGTTTTTTATTTATCGACAGAAGTCTATTGCTTTGGTTGTTGAAATATTAGATCATTATTTATTTCCATTATGTATTTCCCACAAATTTCCACAGATACACATACATGCTTGTTTATGCATGTTAAACGATACAAACATGGCTGGCGGTTTTGGTAGTGTGACTGTCGGTCTCCATGTTTTTTTATGATTTATGTCAATGTTACCCTCAAACTTTATATGTAGCCAGTACTATTCTCACGAATGACCTTATCGCGAACAACAGCACTAGAAATGTTCCCTAGTCCGGTATTATTGCGATCGACAGAACCATCACTAAGGATCTGTATATGAAAGTCGGCAAGGTATGTCCGAACAACAACTGTCGACCCTCCGGTATATGAGTGAGTCACACAATTAGTAATATCAACGGGTCCCAGCATTGCACAGTTAAACGGGGGTGCGGGGGGGGGGGGGGGGGGTA
>JAQQZZ010103777.1:0-16152 GCA_030265115.1 Mopalia vespertina
ACAAATTCTATTGTTTTCAGCTTTGAAGCCTTTGTTATTTGGAAAAAAGCACTTGTGGGGGAATTATCATTGTCTACTGTTGACTTGCACTCATGCAGCGATTTGTGTAGCAGATTTTGTATGGCAAGCAGGATTTCGTTTTAAGTTCCAGAGATTAATTTCTTCATTGCTTTCCTAAAGTAAATACATAGATTCGGCAGAATGTTATGTTTCAAGAATATCTCGGTCTCTAATTAATTAATCAGGTTGCAAATACGCTCTTCCAGCTATACTGTAAGATACAAAATGGCGTTTATTGTCACCCAGGGCCCGAGTTGTCAAGCCAGGAGCCTCGCTTTCGTTTCATGTGACGTCACGCTAAAGCCCTCCATTGTGCCTGTCATGCTTATTTCAAAATTTGTTAACAGAACATATAGATGTCAGCTATTAATTGGCTTTTAATGTAGACAGATAAGAGTAGTGTTAGTTTGACATGCATGTGTTGGTTGTCCTTATGTTTAAAGATCTCCAAATTCAAATTATTTAACATGTGATGGGGAAAAACAAATTAGATCTCTTTTATCAAGGGAGGTAATCTGTTGTTGTTGTTTTTTGCTAAAGGGAGGTAATTCTTATATCACTTGCATTTAAAATATGGAGAAAAAACGCTGAAAACCTATTTGTTTTCATAACAGGACATAACTATTGAAGAAATACAGGAAGAATTACCCGCACATCTACCTCGTTACGTTATCATCAGCTACGTTTTAAAACACCAAGATGGCCGTGTTTCTTATCCCCTAGCCTTCGTCTTCATTTCACCATCACGTAAGTTGCTTGAACACAAAGCAAATAAATGAAGTAGAATAGACAATATCTTTTGGACTAAAAGCTGTTATTTTATGGATGGGAAATTGACTTGTATTAAGCCTTGTACAAATATCTTGTCAGTCACCAATCTTTGTCTTTGTTAGGTCCGCTTGAAGAGTTCATTTAGGAACTATTTTAATTTTTTTATTGTTGACAAAAGGCACATACCTTTATTTGAGTAAATGAATAAATTCACAATAATTTCTAAATTCTCCCTAAATCGTATTCATTTAACTGCATGTATTGTATGAAAATATTTTATCTATTTGAGATGCCCATGGCTTAGTTATCCTACTTCAATGTACTGCTCACGGGTTTGGGTTCCCTTGACCATCAGAAATAAATGTGAGCCAAGCATTGACACTCCAGCATTCGCAGGTGTGGTTGTTGCAAGAGATCTCCCCTCGGTTTTCCCATTATTTAAGTAACGAACATTGTGAAGTGGTCTATCCATCAGCCTATAACTTTCAGTACAAAGTTAAACCCCAATCAAATAAAACAATTCTATTTGAGATGACTCACATGCATTATGCATCCGTTTTATATGTAGAGTATAACTATTGTTATTATTGCTCTGATATGCCATTCTAAAATAGAATCGATTCTACTTCCTACGTCGAGATATCAACTCTAAGATATACCCGGGACATCTTCTTTTGCACTTCTTTTCTTTGCTGGTCTTTGGCATATGTCGCCCCAAATATTGGCGGAAATTAATGCGCGATGGCCTGCCATAGCGTATGAGAGTTGTCTTAGTCTCGTCGACTATAGAAACTCTCGCGAGAATACGATTGCTGATATGCCTGTTACCTGAAGCATATTTCTTAAAATCATAAATATGTTACCAGGAGAAATTGAATTATCTCCCCTTTGTATTATTTAGATTCTAAACCTGAGCTCCAGATGATGTATGCTGGTAGTAAGGTGGCTGTCACAAATGCACTTGAAATTCCAAAGGTAATGTACAACATTCACATGATTGTCCCCTGTTTTTGGTATGGTACAGCTACTTATATTGCTCCCTTTGTAAAATATGCATGTATCATGGAAATCTAGTACTCTTGAACTCCTGAAATTATTTTTGCCAGAAGCTGTTCACATTTCATACATTCATTTCAACATTTGTCCATGTCAGAATACATCTTGTATGTATGTAAATACTGGTAATAAATATCAAGACCCTTTAAAGATTATGGGAGGGCCACGTGTTAAGCAATGCAGACCCCTGTTCTAAAACGCTGATCAGAATATAAATATGGGACCTTTAAAATCAACTGCCTCAGGTGCTCAGGTAAAATAACCTCTGCAAAATATTGGCCTGTGGAAGATAATTTGATGTTACTTAAATATCCGTATACATTTAATACTTGGATGAATGAATTGCTACGTTTGAGATCTGAGGTTAGTTGGGTATGGAGCTTCCTGCTCTCTAAGCTAATGTAAGCAGATCTGTTTGTGATGTCTTTGTATTACTTTCTGTGATTGTCCTGTATTTGTCCTGTCATGTCATTTGTTTGTTGCCTGGTACATCAAGGGTGGTTTCCTTCGCCCATTGGGCTGGCCCGCCACAATGGGCGTGAAATAACCCCAATAAACCCCAATCAAACAAACCAATTTGAGATCTGAGGTTTGTTTTGGAGGGGGCTTAATGTTGCCATGGTGTTCACATATCAAAAAGGCCACTTGAAGCCAATCGGTTTGTGATGTCTTTGTGTTGCACCCTGTGATTATCATGTCTTGTCTCTGCTTGTTGCCAGTGGCATACTCTTAAATAGAGACCCATCCACCTGTCATTTTTGACGGGCAGTTTTCTAAAAATGGTTAAAATGACAGGGGAGAAATACTGGATTTTGACATGAGAAAGATAGTGATAGGAAAATTTTGACAGGCAAAATTTCGCAAAATAAGGATTTATGACAGGATGATTTCCAATCCTAGCTAAGACTCTGGCCAGAGGTGTTCCGAAATTCAATTAAATTACCTCGAGGTATCCACAGACATCATACTAATAAAGTATTTATAATGTATGTCTATATTTATTAACAGGTGTTTGAACTTAGAGATGTTGAAGAACTAACGACAGAATGGTTAGAAGGAAGACTAAGTTAGAACAGTATTGATAGAAGAATATAATATTTTTAAGATTGTTGTCAGTGAAGTGACCGGGGATTTCCTTCACCCATTGGGCTGGCATGCTGTCACATGAGTGATATAAACTTAAAGATGATGTTAAGATCCAAACAAACATATTTTCATATGATCAAATCATGTCAACACCTGATGCCCATTCATTCTGCAGTAAATCCTACGTAGGTTCAATTACAATAATCTGTGAGGTGGATAATAACAGGAATGAGTATAAACTGTTAACACTTATGAGAGTTGTTACATAAATCCACAGCCACTAAGTGATATGTGGTCAAATGATGTAATACAAAAATCTGATCACTAACATATCTATGACTAAGTGTAGAATCATAAGAAAACAATATCAGTGTCAAGTGTATGTAATTTAAAGTTTCAAATAAATCTTTAGAAATCAATTTACAAAATGTTAGCTAAGTGTCAATAGAAAGGTAATGTCGATTTACACGTTATTACAAAATATATTGCATCACATTATGTTTGAATTGTATTGTGGCACCTTTTGCAGTCCTTAATTGAGGTCAAGTCCTCTTTAAATTAGGCTGCCATGGGTTCATATGAGTGCATGGAAGTTTGATAAAAGTGCAAGGGTGGTATTCAAATCTGTGAAAATGACAAGATTGTCAGAACATTCCTACACATATATGGTGTTTTCCTATTGTTTGCCAATAAAATCAGGCACAGAGAGATGTGTTGAGCACAAAAACATATGTGGTTGGAGGATAATGCTACCCACCACTCCAGTCAGCTGGCTTGTAACATTGTACCCTTCAAGGGTTTGTTGTTTTCTAATCAGGTAGCAGATTTTACATAACAATAACAAATCACGATCTGGCTCATTTTTCTTATTTTTAATCACAAATCTGTTAAAAACTTCCAAGGTATGTTTTTTACAGGGCTCTCTGCATAAACTGGCAAATTACTTAAATCTGGAGCTTTTTCAAGTACATCCTCTTTCTAATGCCCCAAGTCTGTTAAGGTAACCTGGTAATTTTATTCCATGTAATAGGGACCAGCTGTTATTGAATAGTGCATCAGAACAATTGTAAATATGTAAATATGCATTCATTTTTATGTATTATGAAACTATTATTGCATGACAAAGTTATCTTACAATTGCTGCTTCAATCAAAAGGCGTATAAATCTGCTGAAATTCCTTGTTTATGCAAAAACAAATAATGTAAATGTTTTGAGAGTATAAATATATCCATACCTTTGAATCATCAAATATTGTTGCATGTTAATCTTAATTATATGAATATTAGCCGCTCATTGTGGGGGAGGGGTTAGATTTTTTTGTTCTGGTGCTGCAAGGTCCAGATCAAGCCGATTTGTTATGGGTTCTTGCTTTGAAAATCTACAGTGCCATCTTTTGTTCTGCAAAACCCAGGTGAAACAACTAATCAAGGAAAGAGTTGGCACAGGTATATTGAGGCCGATGGCATTAGCTTAAAGGGTTCCTCCTGTTTCTGGTGAACATATTATATTTTCATCAGGTGGATATATATTTTCTTTGAAAATTGTTAACTAACGGTTACAACTAAATGTTAAGAGCAAGATAAATTTATTGAATCATGTACCAGTACACTTAATTTTATTTTAATTTAAATAAAAAAAGTATTTACCACAAGTTGCGGAGTATGGAAAAAACATTCTATTCTCTCCCCGTATGTGGAGTTGAATGTCACGGTAGGAGCCGAATTTGTCTTCTTAACCAATGGGGATCGCCATGCACAAAGAGAGCTGCCACCCATGTAACTGGCAGTGCCTTTTAGGTCATTGACTTACATCCAATGGAATTACGTTATTCTATTAAATTTGTTTACAATACCATGTCTGGTTTCTTAATATTCATCTTGTGTTATTGCCAGTATTAAAATGTCACCGGCGACTATATGGGTGGCAGAGTTATCTCCCATTTTAGCCATTGGCGATCCCCGTTGTCTTCATCTCAATTTCGCACCCTCCAAGCTGAACTACAGACGTGTTACATATACGGAAGTACACTAGCGACAGGGACAACATACATTGAATGGTTTCCCGCATTGGATCATCCAAGCACGTGTGATACACAGACGTCATATATCATTCTCAAGTTCATTGGGAATTAATTCTTTGACCGTTATATTTGTTGGGCAAATCGGTGTATGTGCATATCAGATTTCTGCGATTCCGACAACTTATGCGATCTTTTCACAACTTCGGTAACGAATCAAACTCTAACTGAAGTTTATATTAGTTATCTGCTTTATGAATTCATCTGATTCGTTTGGAACTTTGTGCGAAGGTGTCCACCTGTCATAACTTTTTAGTAATGTAAGGGCGAATTAACCTTAAGTAAGACGTTAAACTTTAAATCAAACTAATACATCTATTTAAACGGCTTTTTATCAGGAAGGTTCATTGGTAACAGCTTTAAATGGAGATTTCATATCTGAATCGAATGAAGGCACTTCTTTCAGGTTTCTTCCCTTCTCTATTGAGCAGCATGTTTTTGAGTGACTGAAATGGCTTAAGTAGGAAATCTGGCTTGGCACTGTTGATTTCTGTCCCTTTGATGGAAGTTGTGCTGTATTTGATGGAAGTTCTAAAAAACAGCATGCAGACGCGGCTGGAAATTTGTATACCTTCTTAAAGGCGGAGTTTTTCGGCAAAGATCTTTTTCCGTTGTTTTGGTGTTTTGGAAGATGACATCGCCGGATTTTCTGGCCGCCACCTAATGGGTTAAACAGGACTCGTCCCTTGTGGGAGAAGCCTATTGAATATATGTCTCGACGATCATCCGATATCATTGTTCAGTTGGAGAACGATGTAATATTTCTTTAAAGCAATGAATGAACTGATCCAATCTTTTCATAACTTCCGTTACGAATGAACCTCCATATGTAATTTGTGTGGGCTTTCGGCTGCCTGGATCTAGCTTATTCGTTTGAAAGATGCTCGCCGGTAAAAACTTAAAATTACTAGGCTCGATTTCCATGTCAAGAGAATAAATGGCGATGTAAGACTTGTTTTGGCTGGTGTGAAAAAGGACGACCAAATTTAACACGGATAGCCGCTTGTCGAGGAACCACAGTATTTCTTGAGTGAACCGAAATGGATCCTGGCGTTTCTACGTTTTTGTGCAACTGTGAACCGGAAACTTAAAGAACTCATCTGACGAATCATATTTGATTACGATTATGGGGAATTCGTAGCCCGAGTTGCTGTAAGGTTTCTTTTTGAAAATGCTTGACGGCTAAAACTACTTTCGAGATTTGGCCATACTGTGCTAAGCACCATCGGTTTTGCAGGTGGGCGAGACAAACACCACTGACACGCTTAAACATAAAGCGTGCCAAAAAAAAATTATACCACAATAATATTCCCTTACTACAACCAATTTCACTGCCATTTGTCAGACAGTTTCTAGAATTTAAGCCCGAGAAAATAGACACATCGTCTAGTATTTTGCAGCCCGTGGCCGTGGTTTAGTCCTATAGCGTGTCCGCTTACTAATCCTACTTCGATATAGCGTTTACAGGATCGAGTCCGTCTATTGACCGTCAGGTTTATGAATGAGTCGCAAGATGTGGCTTCGGCAATCGCTGGGTTGGTATTTACGAGGTTTCCTCCAGGTTTTCCACCGTAAATAGGCAAGGAGCAGTGTGAAGTGGACAATCCGTCATCATATATTGTGTTCCTGGTCATGATGGGACAGTTGTTGTCAGTTTGGCCTTACCTCAGTTTCAGTATGTAATTTTAACTTTCTGCTGTTCCTAAACAGATCTGCGGCTTGATAAGCCTCTAATCGGGAAAACTTCTTAAAAGGCGGTTAGATAACTGTTCGTCTTGTTCTTCATTGAGATAACGTCTCTGAGTGGTGGATTTACTCGTTTAGAGCCAATGAGTACTGCTGTTCTGGAAAGAGACATACTGATGGTCGTAAGACACTGTGAAGTCAAGTTGCTATCCTTGGTTTTGAAATGGATTTACCGTTTCGGGTTTTCCAACACAGCGCTGTTTCAGCACCCTCTTTGAATTGGTCATGAATTGTAGCAGGGGTCTTTTATCGATTATATTTATGGCATCCACATAATTCCGTTATGCTGGTGATATCCAGGCTGTATATAAATCCGTAAAAGTCACATCTACTGAGCCCACGAACAAAGGGTCTCTTGAATTCGACATTCAAGTATAAGTCTGCTTCTAAGTTCTTATGCAATAAAGAAAAAACAAACTTGTAAACGAACGATTTGAAATTATATTCATAAATATTTTGGACAAATGAATGAAAAAACAATGTCTTAAGGATATTTGTTTTTCCGTTGTAAATTGTTGTCCGAATTAAAAGGACAAGGTTTTTGGATGGGTAAAGTCTGTTGTTCTACTGGATTATGGGATGCTTTTCTGCGTATTGGTGGCAATTTAGAACCCAACATGGATCCAAAGTGGTTCGGGGTGAGTTTGGACAGACGCATTTGGCTCTTCCTTCTTTGATAAGACGGAAGCGAAATATCTTTGCTATAGCTAGCAGCTATACGATAGAAACCAGAAGTCTGAATAATGGTTCCTGGGCAATTGTGTCCCTCAGAAATAGACGGTAGAGTTGTTATTGAACTATCTGGAGCTGAAAATGCACTGTTAGTTTTCTGTGTGTCCGATACAGTGTTAACTGGTTCGTTTGTGCCCAGTTTTTTTGACTGATCAGAATGACTGTCATCAGTTTCATTAGAAGACGTTTTGTCATGTTCTGAACCATCCAGGGTCTTCTGTGAACCGCTCCTCCTGATATATTTTCTGACCAAATCGAGTCTTGACCGTGGTGTCATTGGAGCTGATGACGTACCCATGTCGCTCCATCTAGCACCGAACTTTTTGATAACTGGAAGAACGGTCAATGTGTTTAATGGCGCCGGTTTCCGTTTTGCCGTCGGGTCAGTTGACCGCCATTTTCTGTTGTGTGCTTCAACTCGTGGCTGATACAGCGTTTCTGTTGAACTACCAGGAATCGGTGAAACTGAAGTACAAACAGATTTGCATTTTAAACAATATGACTCAGATCCGAAACTGATATTCACCAATCGTTATTGACAAATACTACAGGGACTAAAATTAAATTCAAGGCAAGGACGACTCTTATTTTAGTTGGTTATTGGACCTTATTAATTATATGGTTTTCTGAGTAAATCAGCAAAAACCAGTGACATAAAACGAGTCCAAGCGCACCCAATGATGTGCACCAACAGTCGATCGGTAAAACCGTTTTGAATTTCGCGTGCTGTAGTAAACCTAATGTAAGTATAAGTTGTTGTATACCCTTTTCTCTGGGCGGTGGTTTCTTTTTTGTTGGTACTTTTTTCGGTTCACACGCAGGGTTAGTCATTACGGCCTCCACCTCTTCAGGATTTTGAAGCTGTAAACAAAATAACACTCAGTTTATGTAGAATGAATATTCCCTATGATCAACAGACAAAAAGCCTTGATCGAAAGCAACACTAACAACCTAAAATTGGAATTTTCTCTGTGGATTCTTTATTTTATCATTTACACATATAAGGACGACTCAGTGGGACATTTTGATCCCAAATCCCCAGTGAAGGTAAATAGGAATTTTAGCATATATACAGGAATACGGTATTTATGATCTGTACTATAGAGAGGAAAGGATATTTATTTAAGGAGTTAACCAATAAAACGCTTTGTTATACTGCATGTCAAATCATTTTATTCTGATTGGTCAAAATCACGTCAGGTGGTATTAAACAAAACATGACTTTGAATGAAGCCGTGCAACAATGGTAATGCTGCACCCTAGAGAGTGGGACGAGGCAATAATATCACACAAGGATTGATTGGGGGTATTTCACTTATATGGCGGCGGTGTATTCCAACAATAATTGACACTGGCGGAACCAAGATGTGAAGTGTTTTGATACTGTTGGAAAGTTAATTTTCCTCCAGTGCTAAGAAAAGACAGCATAATTGCTATTCTTCAAACAATCTGTCCTTGGCCAGAGGGCCACAAGGAAATCTAGCTTATATCCAAAGTGGAGCGTAATCTATCTAGCACTACAATGCGCTACATACCACACGAAGATGATGATTAAAATCCTCCAACCATAATGGTTGCAGCTCTTCGCGTGCAGTCTCCAAAGCGCAAGCGTCAAACAACTTCTCATAATAGTCTTGTTCCCTGTCAATAAAGAAAACGAAAAAGAATCGTTTATTGTATTGCCTGATTTTCAGAATAATATAGTTTGTTGTGTTTGAAGGTCACGCTCCGTACAGTGACACAAACCAATACTATGAAAAAGCTCTGATACGCCGTCCAGTGGACGGCACATACCAATGATATGAAAAGGCTCTCTTGGCGTTACTTTTTTCTGTAGAAAACACAGCCGAGTTTTAGAGACACTCTTGGCGCAGCTTTGTCCGGTACATAATATATACCAATATATATAAAACACTGGAATCACTCGATCTGTCCAGTCGAATTCGCAGAGCAGTGATATGAACAAGCACTGAATTGGCGTTGCTTTGTCCAGAGGGCTACTCAGACCAGGGAAAATAACTTTTTAAGCGATAGATTTTTTTTTATATGATCCAAGTTCGTTTTATAGTCAACGATTTTTTTTTAACAACCCAAGACGTTTATTTTTTATCAAAGATTCACACTACCACTGAAACTGGACACGACCCGCGGATTCCACCTTCAAGTTTCAAGAAGTTGTTCCATAAAATAAATTAGAAGTTTGGCCGATCATAACAATTGGTCAGGGTTCTAAAACTACACAGCACATAGACCCATACCTATTTCCTTGGTTCGCATTGAGCAGTGCTGCAAATTCTGTCAGACTCTCTGCTAAAAATCGGGTCCTTTCCTGCAATAACCGTATCCAAGCACCCTTTACTTCGTCTGCTGGCTGCACAAATACAACATGTATGACACTGTATTGCAATCAATTTATCCTACAACGAATTTTCTGTAGCCTTATGATACGATCTATTTTAACCTATGTCTTAATTGTATCGTACGATATAATATATGTTTGATCATAAACGATATAGTGTTGCCTTGGTTCTATTGAACAAAAATTGTTTTTAAATAAACGGTATCCATGTAAGTTCAACAAAGTTTTGCATAGACATGTACTGTCGAAAGTTTATTAATTTATACAATACTTGTATAATCACTCGGGGTTTGACTTACCTGCTTGGAAGCTATGGTATCCTTGGGGGTTGAATGGTCGACATTCTCTTTAAGTTGAGAAGATGGTCTACTTTCTGTTCTTGGTGGATGGGAGATCTGTCCAGACATACATGGTATTTGATAGAATATGTTATTACTGAAATTGTTTTGGGTAAAGTGATATGGTATATAACAAGAGGCAATTGTGTTTGTTTGTCTCCCACTTCTAGCCTTCTGACTGAATCGCTATTGCGTCATTATTTTTTCTCAGTTAAATTTTAAAACATTTAGCGTTAATTGTTTGACAAATCTCATCCCAGATGATTTATGGGGATTAAAATGCTATGTTCAGGGGAAAAAAATGTCTCCATAATACAAGCGAGTGATATACAAGTGCCATCCACTTCCAGCAGATGATAAAACGAGCGCTGTCGTTTAAACTATCCGACCCTCTGTTGTAACATGCGGTAAACATTTTGGTGTTGTTATGAGGGCATATTTGAAAACATTTTCAATATTCTAAATGAAAAATGTATTACTTTAATTAAATTAACTATTCCGTCTGTTACATCCATTCAGTTACAGCGTACCTGATCCAGGTTTTCAGATGTTTTGTCCTGATTGTCTGGAGATACAGGTTTTTTCAAAGCGGATGCTCGCTTAAGTAGTCTGTCACGACGGGGTTTAAAATACAGAGACTCATATCTGTGAACCAAGCATAATTCATTAATATAATCCACTGTCCTCGAGGTTTTAATAAGCCAGGCATTGTCGTGTCTTATATAGGATTTAGAAAAAATGAAGCCATAATATATTATCTATCCCGGCACAAGAAAAATCCTAAACGTTATACACCAACGAGGACTCTTGATTTTATTTTTTTAAGACCAAAAACAATGCAGATAAATTTTACGACGAACAAATACAGTCAAATATATGACTATCCTGAAAGTACTATCTTATTCTGTCATGTCAGCTTATCCCTGTTTTTGTTACGCGACTATTGTCCACAGTTTAACCATTAAAAGAACACAAAAACAGCGCCAATGCTTACTGTCCAATGCGTCTGAGAACTCCGGCTTCAGAGTCCCCAACAGCCTGCACAACATTGTCAATAGCATCAGCCCTTTCCTCCGCATCAGTGATTAGAGCTTCCAGCATCCGGAGGAACGGCTCAATAGATTTACCTGTAAATTGACACGAGAAATTACAAACACTGATTAGAAATTTCAAGTATAGCAAGGTGGAAACTTGCTGGACGTTTTTCTTTGTAATAAATAGAAACAATTCTTGAATGAGTTGGCTATCTGCGAGAAAGTTACATCACAGAAAGGAATGTTCTGCCATAATTTGTATAATTTAATTTTAATATTGCTCACCTTCGTCCGTCTGAAGCAGAAATCTCTGATAACCGGCCCACCGGCGTAGTGCATGGCTGTAGCTCTCTTCCACATGGGTACGACTAAGCAACAGGCGCTTATACCATACTGATGGACAGGTCAGTCTGAAAATAAACAAACAAAAAAAAATTAATTTCGGCGGAGAAAAGGAAAACCAAAATTCTCCGGTCTAATACAAGATACAACGTCTGTTACATATTTTGCCATTTCTAATAAGTAGTTTATATCGATAAAATGAAAATCAATTGTCATCGAAATTTAAGGCATATATTAAAGGGATGGTTAGCCTAAGAAACGAAGCTAAGCATTGAACAGAGCGTGGAATTTGCTATCAAATAGGCCTAATGCTAATTTTGTATTTGTACCATTTGTTTAACAGTTCCTTTCACAATCGAAAGTTAGCTAGTCCATTACAACATAAAAATACTATGGGGGCAGTTATTTAAACAATGGCGGCTGGAGGTGTGTACCGCTTGACCAATCTGCTCACCACATTGCTGCGCATTTCTGGGTGATTTACCATAAAAAAAAAGACACATGGCAACTTAACATATTGCTCAGTGCACATGACCCATTGACCCCATACATTTCGCGCCTTTTTCTTTTCTGAAGAGCCCTTTGGTCGCTCATGGCGGCGCGGACAAATATGTTAGATGGTAACAGCTTTTCAAATTTATTTTGCTATCCTATTTTCTATGGAAGTGTCGCACACATTAAAATGCTCACAAATACCCACTAATTCAATAAGCCTATACTTGTTAATTATATTGTCTATTCCTTTAAATACATATTTAAAGTTGTGTGTGTTGTCACTGTATACTTGTCGCATATTTTTTATACAATGTAAATCATTAATCTTTCTCGCGAGATGCATGTTGGGTGTTGCTGTGAGAGATTCAAACATTTAACAGATGTTATCACTGAGATCTCGAGCTGTTATGGGTGACCTGTAAATATGCGTATCGTGAGAAGGCAATGTCTTGAAGAGTTATCGGACACTGAAAGAAAATTAGCCTTAGCCAATGTTTCCTTTTTTTCGTTATAGGTTATCATAATTTGAAGGTCCCGGGTTCGAATCCCGGTGGAGGCAAGCAAATTTTTCTCTCTTCATTTATTCAAAATATATATACAAATAAGACTACACGGTATGGCAGAGTAAGAGATCATACAGAGCTATATCAATATTATATATTTCTAAAATTAATTCACACTGGCACAGGGATGTCGATTAATTAAAACCGATGAGTTGTCTCCTGTTCTAGATAAACGTACAGTGACAAGTTTCTAAATAGATTTCAATCTCTAGTTGTTAATTTAAAAACATATGGAGAGAAGGTATTGGCCATTTACATGGTGTATGAAGTATATGTGATAAATATGTAGTAAATAAGATATTCAGTATGAGCTAAGAATAAAGCAACTTGCGAACTGGTATTTCAAAGAAATATAAATTGACCAATAACTGTATTAACTTAGCAGAATGAGAGTTACAAGTTGTCTGATACAGAGAGAAACCCTTTACCTGGTTTCCAATTGAAACCAAGTAGATACAACCTTGCAAAGTTGTAATTCTAAAAGGTACTCTTTCTTGACGTTTCTATTTCATTTCCTCTTTAGAGGGGAGAAAGGGTTTTTTTTTTCAATCAACATGGTTTTAGAATGATCTTAAACCGAATGATCAGGGACAGAGAAATGTTTCTCTATTATAGGGATAGGAGGTGTAACCTAATGGAACTGAAATGATTTTTGGCTCTCATCCGAGTGTGCCGGTATACTTACATATTTCTAAAAATTAATGTGTCTACGTCCCGGGTTCGAATCCCGGTGGAGGCAAGCAAATTTTTCTCTCTTCATTTATTCAAAATATATATATTTCTTTCTTTACGTTAAAAAAATATATACATTGTGGAGGTTAGATGATCTAGACCTCTGGTAACCGGCGGGTATCAACAAATGTAGAAGTCCGGTCACCATCACAACGTAAAACATCATTGAATATGCATCTTCGCTTGTCAAAATAAAACATGGTTGTGTTATTTGAGATAACATATATGTGCGAATGATGTGTATTTATACGTTTTATACGTAATTGTTTTTAGATGGGGCCAGTACGAACTTTGTTATTATCCTGTAGACGATTATAGGACTCACGGGATTTCTTTTCAAAGCTAACTAAAGACTTTATAAATGTAAGCTTCGGGTTCTTGACGATATTTATTCTCACTCTGAGAATAATTGTTAGGCCTGTAGCAAATTAAGGTGCAAATTAATTCTTAAATCTAATGAATATAAGTATTGTTTAGTCCACATACATACATACCGTGGTTGTATCATTTATACTATGTAACAGAACAATCAGTAAGACATCGAGAGAGATCCATCTCCACACATCACCCGAACACGACCGATGGCGTCACCACAGTAGGTACCAACGTGAGTTCTATAGCAACACCATCGTCAAAGGGATAGCATTATGGCGTCATAATTAATAGCTACTATATAACGTGACTTTGTGGCATTAGAGCGTTGTCACTGTTTATAAATGCTGACGTCATTGGTTCCAAGTCGCTCACAAAGAGTTTTTAAAAATGGATGAAAAAAAAAAGACTTCATATAAATTTAGTAATTCACAGATTCATTTGAACGCCAACAGAAATGTATAGGCATTTTTATTATTGTAGGCTTTTACGGTGACCGATATGGTCAATCGCGCCATCAACATTTTAATCAACATTTGTATAGGCCTAGGCTACTGCTGTGAATATCCAAAGATACAATGGGAAGATGTGAGACGACGGTTCATTGCAAGGATGCGAAGCGAAGGTGGAAGTTCATTTACGACCTAGGGGGCAAATGGTCGGATATGACCAACTGCGCATGTTATGATGCAATGTCTAAATAACTGAAGACAAACTATCCTATCAAAAATTTCTGTGATAACAAAATCCTCTCTCGTTTCCTGTGAACAATTACTGTTGTCATCGGATATTTCCCGCCAAAAGCAATTCATCTGTGTTTAACTAATTCACTGCTTAATTGAGTATGTTTATCAATATCCAGATTCTACATTTGTTTGTTTGACGTCGTTGTCAGTATAGCATGTGCTATATAATGACGATACCTGGATCTAGACGTCGTAGGTAATGGGTTTTCATTTTATGATGACGGATTGCCCACTTCACATGTCCTTTGCTTAAATACTCCAAAAGGAAATTTCGTAGAAACCACCCCCGCGACTGTCAAAGCCATATCATTTACCAGATGGTCGATGGACTCGAATCCACATTGTACCGTTTTAACCAGTAATCAGGTCATGATCGATGCTATTTCGTAACCATCAAGTACCATCTTAAGCTTTTCAACGCAAACTTGGAACTTTGGAATAAACCCGCGTCATCACGTTCTTATCAGGAGACGGCACCCTACTTTTAGCTATTTTAGTTATTGAAAAAAAAAAGTTGAAAATCTGTAATGTTGGTCAACCTTTATTGGAAAAAAAAATTGAGTTCAGAATAATTAAATTTGTTAGTATCTTTAAAAAAAGACTAACTGCATTGATCTACAGCTGAATGACATCATAGCATAGCCCCGGTGTATTTATAAAGCTGTAATTTGCTTGGCTACGAACGCACAATTTACGCCATTTTAACGAATATTACTACATTCAAAATGGTCCTGGTTTATGACCCAGCCGTCTATACACAAGGCATGAAGGTAGGACGGCGACGGTTTTAATCAAATTGATCGATGCACGCTCCACTTGTTTATTAAACAATATATGTAGCCTATATACTGAAAGCCAGAAGAAAAAAAACCCTGATCATAATTATAACAGTCGTTATATTTGGTTAAATGTCATTTTAAAATATAAATGGTTACTCAAGCTTAGAGCTAATGTTTCTATGTTTATAAATGGCTTTAAAGTAAGTTTCTTGAATCTTGAAAATATACAAAAATGTCATCGCTGGATCATTTTTGTCTTCCTCGATTCGCTTATTATTTGTGATATAATCTTATGAACTGTGATTCGTGGACGCCGAATTATCGCATCTGGAACTGCAAACTCAAAATATATTAAATGTAAACCATTGTTGTATAACGTAACGTTACAATGCAGTTTCTTTGTGAACGTACACAAAATGAATCCTGGAGTGTCCGTAAACAGTAAAAAACAGGTTGAGATTCTGTTAGCAAAATGGAATCTAAATTTCCTAAATCTGTGACCACTGGCACTATATAATGTAACCCTATATACTGCTTAACTATATATTGCATGCCATAGCATCTTGGACGATCCTGCGTGCAGCTGCTCTCACAGTAATGAAGATGTAACAAATTTTCTTTTCTTCTGCCAACGGTTTATGAACCAACGCAAAATAATGCTAGACTAAGATAGTTGACTCAAGTTTGTACCATTCCCTCCCACTTATACTCTTCTGTTTGGAGACAGTAATTTGAGTGAGCGTGATAACTTAGAAATTGTCACCAGTGTTCATAAATTCCTATTGAACACAAATCGTTTTGATGCGTCATTTAATGTTGGTCTATAATTATATTATTTAAACAACTGTTTCCTTAGGAATATT
>JAQQZZ010103788.1:0-16152 GCA_030265115.1 Mopalia vespertina
CTTGAACTTTCCATGGACTGGTTCATAAGTACTTCCAGCTAAACCATTGGTTGTATTTCGGGAAAAAGCTTGTGTTACAAATTATAGCTAAACCTGGACTTTTAAAGACCTGTGGACGGTTATATTGAATAACCAAAATAGGCTGAGATTGAAATCTCCATATGCCCCCCCCCTCCAAAAAAAAACAAAAAATCAAATAGAAGAAACAAAAAAAGATTTTCTACCAAGCGGAATAGAAACCTGAGATGAAAATTACATGATTGATTTAACATTTATAAACAACTCAAATGATTCAATTTGATGGTGTACTTTTAAGTTTTGAATATCCTTTGGCTTCCATTTGGTATCTATTTTCGAAACTGCATACTCTTGTCCTGAACAATTAGGATGGATTTTCTGTTCGTATAAAAGGATTCCTATACTTTTAGTTTAGCAGTAAACGAGTAAGCGTTTTTCCTGGTTTGTTTAATACATGAACGGTTGTGAATGTTGGCACTTCAGCCGTTATTTCATTATTTCGCATCATGATTTTGGAGATGGACAAGGTCACAGTCATAAGTTTGTTGTTACATGTGATCAAGTCGTACAAATCTGTCTCAATTTCCTTTACCAGCCTATAAATAACGATAAGATTAGCTTAATCTGTCTTCATTTCAATATGCTTCCCATCACAAAACCATCAAATATAGATTACCGGTTAAATTAATAAGGAAGTATTTAGTGTAGTTTCCCATGACGAGGATACAAACACATGGCTCTGTGGCTCTCGGGTTGTCTTTCTTTCCGTATTGAACATCTAGAAACACCAGCGGTGGTTACTAAGGCTAGAGCTGTTAGTCAATCCAGTTTACTTCCTTCTGAAAATAAACATTATCCATATCAAGTCATAGCATCAGGTCTAATGTTGGATTTTAGTCACGAGACTTTATTACTAACAGTGAAACAACATGAATGTTTCAAGATAGTATCACGGTGTCTTTGAAAGTGTTCCGTTTTTAATTAAGATTTAATCAAAACAGTATTGCGTCATTTGTATAAAACTACAAATGTTAACAGGATACTGAATGTGAAGCTGTTGCAACCCATGACATCAAATGCATACTAATCGGAGTTTTGCTTCAACAGTATCTAGCCGCGGTGTGGTGTGCTCTATCCGAAACGAAATATAGTCAACAAAGATTCCTGTCTACCTCAGCTGTGTATAAATCACCCCGTAATGCCCTATACTGCTAATAACTGAAATGATATGTTGCCTATAAAATAAGACATCGACGTCTGCGCCATGATTAACCTGACGACCCTAACTCCATCAGCCCTAACTATAGGATTTGCGTGCTAGATTCAGTTTACATTCACACCAGGAGATGAATTGAATACATCAAAGCAGTCTAATTAAGAGAAACGTGCACGAGCTAATGTAGAATTGCCTAACGGAGCTTGGCAATAATTATATATTTAATCCGAGATGTAAAGTAAAATTAGTTCTATTTGATTGGGATAGCCACGACTTTCCGTGGTCTCTAATATGTATTCATAATCATATTGTGTTACAGACTTTCAAAGCATATTTAATAACTCAGTCCTGTATAAAGAATAAGATATGTTTATATGCAGATGTAATAGTCTGTTCAATGTATGGTAACCTAGAAACGTCAACACTGGCCGCTATATATATATATGAAGTAACAACTTAACAGTTACTCAAAATTATTGATGTAATTATCGATAAAAGAATATCCGTAATCATTATCTATGAAGACCACGAATGAAAATATGTACCTATTTAGATTGAATCACTGATTGGATATCGAAATTAGTAACTTTTAATAAAAAAGGAAAGCAGGGTATTTTTAAAACACGACAAGTCATAACTCATAAGTAAATAACAATTTTATAAGATTCCCTAGCTGGTTCTGTACATAGTGGCTGCATCATGAACATTATAGAGTTACACTTTATTCACGAGCTCACATCCACAAACTCGTGATCCATGCTACTTTACCTGAATGTAACCATACTTGATCTCTATCTACTTTACTTGAAGGTAACCATACTTGATCTCTATCTACTTTACCTGAAGGTAACCATACTTGATCTCTATCTACTTTACCTGAAGGTAACCATACTTGATCTCTATCTGCCATTCATAACAACCTTTATAAGATGTGTTATTAGGTGAAGAAATAAATATAGGTTTGTTGATAGAGATCACAGGTGGGGATTATTGAGGCAGACATCAGCGACATATGGAATGAATACCATTAGCGTGACAATATCTCAATAGCAGATGAGATACCGACAGATATTAAAGATAATTATTGCACACATTCAAGAGAACATACTGACATTTTGATAGCTATAGTCTCAGTAATTGTATATAATTTGTTTCTTCTGACTACCACGTTTGTTAGACACGGCTTGGTGTACCAGTCGCGTGGTATCGTTCTAAAATGCAATACCATTATTCCACGTCCATTATCTTTAACCATTTATTCATTAGTAAGCGAGTTTCCTGAAATTATATACAACAATTACACAAAATTTAGGCCAGTGGCCGTATTTCATGGCCTGCGTGTCTGCCTACTGATCAAGTCTCTCTGTCGACCTCAGGTATATATAAAGAAGTCACTCGATGTGGATCTGGCAACATCGGGAGTGGTTATTACGAGGTTTGCTTCCTGTTTTTCACCGTAAGCCTATGGGTGATGAACAATTCGTCGTCATATAAGTGAACTAACCTCGAGCATTACCTTTAGTCCCATTTAAACAAACATAAAACACACTAAAAGGTGTGTTTGTTTGTTTAAGGCTAGATCTCCAGTAGGGATGATGAACCATTCCATTAATCCCGAAAATCGCAAATGATCCCAAGATCTGCATTAAATTTGCTTTTTTTCATCACATTATTTATTACAGCTTGTATGGTAATTTGCAAATACTTAAGGCAGAATATAAAAGACCTTTCTATAATTCAAAACGAATGGCGACCAGGAAGAGAAGTCAGACATACATCAATGCTTTAAGTGATGTGAACAACACCATGTTACAATCAAATGTTTTTGGACAGCGATCTGTCTTTAGTGACAGATCATTTACAGTAGGCGTGACGTGGTCACACATGGTTTCTGAGATTAAATTATTCCATTTCAAGGGACCGGAAGATTTCCATTGACTATCTTTTTGTGAATCGATATTCAAAGATTTTCATCTTCTACGCTGAATATCGTCTGACCTGTTTGAAGCGGCTTTAATAACTAATATTAGAAAAAAAGACTCTCGAAGATGTAGTTTGATTAAATCATATTAAGAACAGCTCATATGTGTTTTGTTACCCGACAAAGGACCACAACAAATGTAACTTACAGTAAGTAAATCATGTTTTTAACATCGACATTTTACCTTCTGATGGTACACTTCAGCTATTTATCTGCAAAAAGACAGACATATAACGGATACAAAAGGTCATATATGTTATATATTAAACACTTTGATTTGAGATCTTCAAATTGTGGATATAGTCTTTAAGAAAATTTCATAAGCAAACCGTAAATATTGTGTTTATATCGTGTAAACTTCTGTGTAGCATAATATTCAGGTAAAATGCCACTGTGCTAAAGACTAGTTATTTCACAGTATTGTAGCGACCAGTAATGTAATAAAAAATCCACTAATGTAGTAACTTTTTGAACATCGCATTTGTTTCATTAAATATCATCTATATATATGTATATGTCTTCAGAACAGTAAGTCCACACAAAATAACCAGTTTTACTCAAAAGATTGGATTTTCCTCTAAAGTTTTGAAGATTATTACATTAGTGGTTGAAATCAACACACATGCATTTTAAACCAGTAATGTAATAATCTTCAAAATTGTAGGTGAAAATCCCAAATTTTTTGTGTATAGTTGGTTATTTTTAATTTATTTACTGTTCTGAAGACGTATATAGCACGGCCTTATGGATTCATTTTCAATACTGACTAGTTGGGTTTATCCTTTACAGAACTGTAATCTGCTGCTGCATTTGGCATCCTGTTTGTACCCTTGTTTTGGTCCGATATTCAGTACAGATACTGTCCACTGCTGAGTGATTAGAGATAGAGTGTTTGGTTCAGGATCAGTTGAAAGGTCTATCCCCAGACCACCTTACTCGGTCATAGCTTCCTCTCCCTTTCCTCCGGCTTTATTCTTGACTTTCTGTTGACCGCTTTCACAGTTACTTCCATCCATCGGTCATAAGTGGCAGAGCTACAACATGTAAGGTTTTTACATTCAGATGTGTTAGGGACCGTATCCAGCCTTCGTCCGGGCTCCAATCGTCGTGTGAAGATTTTCAAGACGAACGCAAATACGATAGGAATATATTTCACTCACAGGCTGAGCTGGAGAACATGCTGTGCAGGGCACACGCCAAAGTCCAGACAAGTTGATCAGGAGGTAGTCGCCCTACAGCGAGATTACAAACGTCCTCAGAAGCGTACACTACATATATCCACGAATTTCAGTTATTTAACACAGCGATATACTGTGATGTTATCCAGGCAATTTGTTAGCGTACGATGTTAATGATTTGTAGAACTACATAACAAAATGTGTGCAATGTTACACTTAAGACTTTACATGGAACAGGCTTACGATTGGTTTCATTTACATTTCCGAAAACTTTTAGTGAGTCAAACGAAATGGTGTTCGGAAGTACGAAATTTGTTTACATTTTTCTCAACAAAACTGAGTTTTCATCATTTCCGCGTACCGATTTTTAGACGCAATGTCCTCTTGTACATATGTTTTTTTAAATAAATAAAGACACAAACAAATACATACTAATTAACTCATATTCTCATATTTGAGTTGCAATGTTAACGCGCTGCCAGCAAAGGCAATTATACACAAAAGTTTCTCAGACGGAGCTAACACAAAAAAAACTCCATACACCAGCGTTTATCTTTCAGTAATTTGTATCCATTATTTATCTATATATGGAGATAACCTAATAATTGACATGCAGAAGTAATAACCGCCACCATGGCTGAAAAGTAATATTTTTGGCAATGAAGTTTATATCGCTTTGGATAAAAATGGAAAAACTGTTTGAATTCGACGTGTAAACACACTTTTGTGAATTATGATTGTTTTGAATTTGAATTTATTTATTGAAATAAAAGGTCACGTGAGTTGTACATATTGTCAAGAAATGTAATGTACAGAAATTAAAGTAAGAAGCGTCTCGTTTATTCTCTATCTATAACTGTACATCGAGTTATGTACTAACCACATGCTGATTTGCTAAATAAGAAAATAAATAAACTATTTTAATATAAAACCTATGTTAAGATACATGTATGTTTTTAACTTAATTGTTCCAGTAAATTTGTTTAACTGAATATTTGAGTCAGGGGTTGGGATAGAGGTTGCTCTTGTCTAGGTGCTCTCGGAGCTGTACAGGGGCAACATAAAGCCAATCTATTGGGTTTTTTTTTGAGTGCTTTGGTTTTCCTGTTTTTAATGGTTTTACAATTTGTTCAGTACAACATTGTACTGTCGATGAGTGGCACAAGTAAAACGAATTAATGGTTAAGAAGTTCTTATTATTGATACTGTATGGATTTGAGAAATTCATCACCAACTCACATCCACCAACTAATGATACACGCTCACATTGCTGAATATTGAAACACTTCGTTTGAAGTCTGACCGTCATTCATGAAAACGATTATAATCTGGCATTTAGTGTAGGAAATAATTGTAAATATGGGGTTGTTGACAGATAGATCACAGGTGGCGGTCATTGATACAGACGTCGATGACAGAAGGAAGACTTAATAGGATGACCTGGAAACTCAAACGCCACTAATCAATGGTCGTTCTCAGAAACATCTTAGATAATTATTGGACACATTCAGGATAACATGCTGGTATTATAAGAACTTGATCTCGGTTATTATATGTAAGCGTTTATTTTCTGACAACCGAGTTTTGAAAGACAGGGCTTTGTACATTAGTAACATTAGTCCTAAATTTCGAACTAATAATTCGGCCTGAGGTATTGAACAAGTGAATGGCCACTAGCTCTGATGTTCGTAACGCTTGTATTCTAAACAGTAATTGATAGACAATTATCTATCTGCTCATGACAAATGCGCAATCATCGAACGGACGAGAACAGACCACTACATAGCTTTTAAAATACATGTTTAGTAAAGGGCTTGTTTAATGCACAAAGTCTTAAAACGTGTAGGTTAAGAACACTATATGGAAGAGTCTATCGAGCTCCGATTACAAGTAATAGCATATCACTTTTCTTCCATGCTGATAATAGTTAATTATTCTTTCGTCTTTTCTGAGGTTATCATTTATCACCACGTCCTCTGTTATTCCATCTAATTTACTCTCGCTACATGATATAGACAGCCTTAACAAGATTTTGTAACAATTCAAGACAAATCGGGAGAAGAAACACAAGCCAAACATAGATCACTGTATTAAAAACTCTGAAATCCACCCTGAGAAGAAAATGCGATCAGTCTCTAGTGACAAGTCATTTAAGGATGATTTGACGAATAACCCATTCAGTTAGCCCGAGGCCGTGGTTTAGTCGGTGTCCGTCTGTTGACCATCAGGTGTCAGGGTGGGTTATTCCATTTGGTTCGATCGCGGGGATGGTTTTTACGAGGTTTCATATCGGGTTTGCACCGTATTTAAGCAAGGGACAATGTGAAATGGACAATCCGTCCTGGTATAAAAATAAGTGAAACACCCTTGAGTACGACGTTAAATACCAACCAAACAAGCCAACAAACAAAGAAACACATATTCAGTTTAATATGACATTGTTTAGTTTTCAGTTTCCAACATATGAAAACAATAAATCGACCCAAATCGACCCAAAAATTCTGATCATAAAAGTTACATACGGTCTGACCAATGCGATACCATGTAAAAGACAGGTACCCGAAATAATTAGATAAAGACGATACTATTAGTGAGTTTGACCAAAGACCAGATGAGTATGATACGGGAAATGGTATGATGTATTGACATATAATGTCTGCTTGGTCTGCAACTTGTTCCAACAAGCATTTTGACTAAAATTTTAAACGAAACCGTTTAATCCACAACGGAAGATGTTTTCCCCGACTATCTGATTAGATGTGAAGTGATCTTCCCTGGACTGAGGTTCGTCAGAAATCCAAGGCATCAAAATCAGCGAAGTTTCCTCATTTCCTCCGCCTTCACTGTTAACCTTTCCCCGGGACATCAACTTGTTGAATAAGTGGACACATTCGACTACAACGGAGTGTGTATGTATTATATAAAGTACGGCAACAACAGGAAAATAATAAGGAAATGAGATACAAAACTGGTTCACCTACAGAACATTTGCGGACATTCCCACCATGGAAACTTATTATCCCAGAAATTTCAGTTAAATTATAGAATTTATAGGACAATCTGATCCCGTAAATCTGATGAATGATGCGCGAAAGATCACATTAAAACTCAATGGGGACAAAAGAATATCGGATTTTGGAGGAAATCAATACGTCCATATGCTTTCCAAACTTCAGCCTATCCAACAGGAAGGTATTGATTTATAGACTTTCGACTGGCCATTTTCTAGTGAACACATATCTGTTTCTGTTCAACTTTCACCCGGATGGGAGCGGTGAGAGCTGTCTGGTACCAGACACAATAAGTCATTACTTAATACACTGTAGTAGTTATAAGAAATGATTGTCAACTTACACGTGGGAGTGTATCAACATACACTCAGAAAAGTGCGAAAGCCAAAAAAGAATAGGCGCAAAGTATTTCGGGCAATTGCAAATGACATTTGGCAAACTAAAGAAACATATTTGATTCTCCTTTATTTGAAAAGCAATAGCTTGACATTACTGACATAACAACTGACCTATGTCATGGTGCTAATAGCCCCATTGGAGGCTGTATGCTCCATGAAACACAAACAACTTTCCAACCAACTTAACGATGCTTTAACCGTCAAACTCTCAAAATTTGCGAGTTGTTTTTAAAATGTTGAATTCATAATGTTGAGATGTAGAGGTTATCCACCAAGAGCCTGTGGAATGCGATGAATAATTGGAGTCTGATCATTTTTAAAATAATCACAAAATCTGTCTGTTTGTCAGTTTTGGTGTCTGTCTGATTAAAGTTCACCCAGCTGGTCCTTATTACAGCAATCTGTGGGTTATCTGCTTTAAATCTTGCATAACTCCACAGTGTCGTCTCAGTGTTCCTTGACCCGTTAGTTGTCAAACAAGTCTAAAATCCTGAAAAACGGCAAATTCTCAATAAATCAAACATACAATCAAATAGCGCTCAGAGAGAAACCAGTCTCTTGTTTTGGCTTCATCATTTCTAGGGATCCAGGAACGTAACTATATGGCTATAGTTGGGCTACTGATTCCCCATTAAGTTAAATCAAATCTTTGCTCTTTTAGAAATACTATTAAGTCGTTGGCTATACAGTTTCCTGTGACAATATTAAGAAATCTGGTAAATTAAAGAAATTCGTCGAGGACGGCTCTAAACAATGACAGTCGAGCAGTGCTTTGAAGAACGAAGTCAACAGACACTTTCCGTCAGCGAATCACTTTTTCGATAATAGATTTGTCATTAAATTCGGTTACAGTTGTGTCAAAGTGTGGTGATATTGTGATAAATCCTGTGAGAAATTGATCATTAAGAAAGGGTGGGTATACCGTTCGTTCAAACTCACCTTTATCTCTATCCCATTTCGTGACATCGGTTATCAATTCAAAACTTTAGAGTAAGAAAAAAAGTGTTATCTACCATGTGTCCCTGGCAGTATGCGAATACAACACGTCATCTAGCTATCATTTAAATATATCATAGGTTAATCTTGTACGGGGTTCATATAATGATCTGCCAGCTTTAATTAATTTGACAAAGGAAATGCTGTATACAACCACACGTCCACTTGGGAAAAGAGGAATTGCATAAGAGAAGCATAGTAATCAATTCAGCCGATGGAAGATTAATCTTTGAGCCCAATGGATCGAACAATACTTTAATTTAAATTGTCACCTGAAGGTGAATTACATTTAGCAAACATGAAATCTAGACATTTGTATACAAATCGTATGATTCAGACATTTTTCATAATTCAGTATAATTACATGGGTCGTAGACGCATTACATGCGCACTTTATGGATAGTCATGCTTCGCCAGAAATATACACTGCAGAGTCATTGGTTGACATTTCGATTGGTAGCTGTTCACGAATTTATAATGTTGCTTAAAATTTGATTTCTGTTTTTCGTTGAATTGAACAATTTTATTTTAATATCCCAATTTCTTTGGTCGCCAGAAAGATTTAATATTAAATAATATACACAGATTGATTGTTCCAGCTCTTTCGTCTGTCGTTTTTTGGTTCAACTAATAAGCTAACGTTTCAAGTGTTAAAATCAGTCCTTGCCTTTGAACGTAAATTTTCCCACTGTTGGTATGTTGTAAGTGATGTCGAGGGTGAATGTTACTGGTACACCACTACAAGAGGAAACTAACTAAGCTCCGCGTAAAACCCCAATCAGACAAACGATTCACAATAGTTTATATGTTCAAAGATAATACAAACACAACAAGAAGGCCAGGAAAGACAACGTTTGGTTAAAAGATCCAGAACTGTCACACGGTGTATTAAGCCGTCAGCCAGATTCCTCTGTAGAAAGTCTACAATATTAGATTGTTGATGGAGTCCCATAGTCTCACTTTGGTCTGATAAAGTCGGCCCACTGTATACTTCAGACTGATTTATACATCAGTAACTTAAAACAAACGTACCATAATCGCAAGTCAAGAAATAGTTCGATGTGCTCTTGAATGCCTGTATGGCAGACATCTTGACCTAAGATAGGCAGTCTGATATAATGGCAACCCTTGTTAAACAAAAACGCTGAAAAGAATTATAGTTTGGCTTTGTTCGACGAATTATAAGATATTCCCGATACTTCACACCCATTGGCGTAGCTAATGGTGAAGCGACACTCCCCACTTATCCTAGATGCTGTTTGTGTCATACAAAATAAATTATTTACGGTACCCACGCATTAAAGCAATACATAGTAAACAAGCTGTACTAGAATATTTCGACAATTTGAAAATAACTTGGAATGCGGCGTCTTTCAAACACGATTAGACCTACCTGCTTATGTCAGTTTTTAAATTGCTAGTCATTCCGCTGATAAAATCTACAACATGCTATTATTAGAAACACTAATCTTAATATGTATGTGCCTAATGACATTAGATCGGATACAATTCCGACATATACACTGTCATAGTTTTGATATGAGTACTGCAGAAGTTGTTGGATTCAGTTTACATACTCTGGATGCCGGCCAGTATAATCTCAAAGCTTGATAAACTATCAGATATAAAACATTTTACATATTTATTTATTTATTATATTTATTAATATTTATTTGGACACGATCTGAATATGAACTGCCACAACTAAATGGTCTGATATAAACTCAATTGACAGCATGCATATACTGTTAAACACTGGGGGCAACAGAATAAATGTTTTAACTAGAGAAGCTGAAAAAGAGGCGAAATCCTATTATAATGGTTTAAAGCCGATTTAGTCGCCATGACCAGACCCTTGGCGAATACCAATTTACATCAAGTGACAAGTATGATTAATGATCGTCAGTGGCGTTCCATTAATCACTTCCAAGCGAATGACCTTGCTGTTTTTATAACGTGGACCGCATTCAATAAATATTTAACTTATATATTAAACTGTTCGTATCGGTATAAAGAAATAGTGGCTTTTTGCAACATTAAAAGTGGGAAATAACTCTCAATTTGCAAACTTCGCCGGGATTACCACCAGTAAGGTCACACATATAGTGTTATTATGTTCGCTTTGTCCAAATTTTGTGGATTCTGGTTCTATGTTTCTCATCCAGTGGATTTAAGGGGTTTCTCAGATATCGGATTCTTGTTATAATTCCACATCCAGTGGACTACGGATTATGGCTTCTCATCCAGTGGATTCTGCTTTACACCCCACATCTAAGGGATTCTGGCTTTAGGTTTATCATCACGTAGATTCCGGTTTGGGTTTCCCATCACGTAGATTCTGGTTTTGGGTTTCTCATCACGTAGATTCTGGTTTTAGGTTTCTCATGAAGTAGATTCTGGTTTTCTCATCACATATATTCTGGTTTTGGGTTTCCCGTAACGTAAATTCTGGTTTTGAGTTTGGGTTTGTGCTTCTCATGACGTAGATTCTGGTTTTGGGGTTCCCAACACGTAGATTCTGGTTTTAGGTTTCTCATGAAGTAGATTCTGGTTTTCTCATCACGTAAATTCTGGTTTTGAGTTTGGGTTTGGGCTTCTCATGACGTAGATTCTGGTTTTGTGGTTTCAACACGTAGATTCTGGTTTTGGGTTTCTCATCACGTAGATTCTGGTTTTAGGTTTCTCATGAAGTAGATTCTGTTTTTAGGTTTCTCATCCAGTGGATTTTGGTTTTGGGTTCCTCATCACGTAGATTCTGGTTTTAGGTTTCTCAAGAAGTAGATTCTGGTTTTGGGTTTCTCATCACGTAGATTCTGGTTTTCTCATCACGTAGAATCTGGTTTTAGGTTTCTCATCCAGTGGATTCTGGTTTTGGGTTTCTCATCCAGTGGATTTTGGTTTTAGGTTTCTCATCCAGTGGATTTTGGTTTTGGGTTCCTCATCACGTAGATTCTGGTTTTAGGTTACTCAAGAAGTAGATTCTGGTTTTGGTACCTCGTCAAGTGGATTCTTCTTTGTGTTTTTTTTTTATCTTTTCTAGTCTTTTGTCAATCTTACCTTCGCCATATCTGACATTCGATGACAAACACTTAAGTCATCTTAGCTGCTTCAGTTGTCATTTTGACATTGTCATTTTGTCAAATGATTTGGTACAGTTAACGATATTTCTTCCACGCACCGTAAAACAGAAAAAAGTAACACGTGTCTTGAGCAGAACGAAACCGAGGCTCATATCCTGCTGCATGTCCTATAGTCGTAATGAACCTATTGACAGTGTATTTTAATGTAACTTCCAATAACATTCACTTACATCATAATGCTATTAAATAAATTATGCTAGTTAGATGACTGTCTATATTATACATAATGTTGTAAAGGAATAGACTTAAGCGTTAAATTGATCCGTGGATCTCTACCTCATACATTCTGAAGCTATTACGAAAATATTTTTAAAAAGGCATATTTGATCGACATCACTACTATTACGTGTTTCGGTTGAGAACATTAGTTAGTCGCATTTAATTAATATTATATTATACATATGTACGGTTGAAGGATAGGCTACATAGCTTGACTGATGAATCTATTCACACATGACCAGAACTGTTCTGGGTGAAGTGAAATAAATTGACTCTCCATACCTTCCAGTCATCAATCAATGGGACAAACGGTTTAAGTTTTCAAACAAGACCTCGCCTTGACACTAAACCATTCAGCCTCCAACGAGTACACGATCGTGGACATTGGGTCTTGTCGTGTTGATATCTCCTACTCATTTACCTTCAACAGAGTTTAGCAATTGCGCTTGCTAGTATCTCCAAAGTCACTGATAGTATCGTTCCCCACACGCTGCTATTGTAATCACTTAAAACTCAACTGTACATGTACTCAATTGGCGCTTCTTTATTCACTGAAACTTCCCTTGATTATTCCATTGCATTCATAATCATGGTGTAATACTTATAATGTAAATCAGTTAATGAAATTAGTTGGTTACATAGCGTGTTTCAGAACGACATGTTCCCTAGAAATGCTATATTATTTCCTTCTCAAAAGACTACTCTACATGTAAGCACCTTAATCTTACCTGCAAATTTAACGGTGGAAATACACAATTGGAAGAAATAACCGTACACAGTAGCCCCCTGTCTTGGGGCAACCCTAGTAATACTATCTTTATTAATAAAGATATGAGGAAACATGAATTTTCTGAGCAAATAATATCCACAAATCGATCAATCAATCAATTATTCAAGGAAGCCTGCAATCAATCATTTAGGCAAGCAAGAAGGCAAGCAATCCTTCAAACATGCGACCAACCAACCAACCAACCAACCAACGAACCGGCCAACTGAACAATCAATGAAACAATAAACCCAAGGATACATATACTTATTACCACAATGCTATTTTTGAAGTTTATCTGTCACCATTGCAGGACAAAGTGATACAAAAGCGCTTACTTAAACAATAATTGTTGCCTTATTTAGCAGCATTGGGGTTGTTGCCTTTAGTTTAACGCTGCCTACATGTCTTGAATGCATTCTGCCATGAACATATCTCAGTGGTAAAGGCTAACTAATTACTACATGCATATATTACCCTGTGATGTGTCAGTGGTGATTTCAAATGCATTTCACCGGTTTGACTTTTAATCCACGATACAACTAACTTAAAACCGGGACTATTCTTCGTGTGAACCACCCTGTAATTTCTAGGGTCAGAAAGCGGTCGCCAGCCCATTGTTGTGCCATTGACTAATGGGGATTCAGACGACTAAAACACAACCGATTGAGAGGAGGCGAGGCTCACCAAGTGAAGTATGAACTCAATCCGTGTCTATTACTTTAACAAACTCTAAAGCCGCAACAATTTACAGTGTTTTGGAGAGCACATATCATTGCAAACGTTTTGATCCTTTGCAGATTAGCCAGTGTATGGCCGCCTCTTCATAGTATATATACACCATTACTTGTTAGATGTTTTGATTGGTTGTCAGATTAGACATCTGTATAGTTTTTATATTATTACATGTCAGTGTGTCAACAAAAATATTTTTTTCCTTTTCATCAAGGTTCTGTGCACAACAAAAATGATTCCATACCGGATGGAAATTAAAACACACGAATAGAGAACCCTGAAAGTCGATGGTGGAATTTCTATTGTACTGTTCTCACATTAATACACTAACAAAACACTTACATATGTTCATTATTCGGTGTGTATCTGAACCCAATTTGTGCTCTGAATAAAAATATCTCTAGTAACTTAATTATAGGTAATAAGTAACTATGAATCCCTATTAATGTTAGATAAAGACGTTTCATCGGAAGTTCACGGGTGTAAACGAACTAGAACTACAGCATTGAACAAACAGGATAACCCGACGGATGTTATAGATGACTCGATGTTACCTTTATGAAACAGCTACTGACTATAAATAACCTTACTAAAGGCTATTGATTTAACAAACAGTCAAAGAAGATATGTCAAGAAAATGAACAAAGAGACAATCGTCACCACTGCACTTCATTATTGTCAATGATCTCTAATACATCAAAAGATTATGAATGAAAAGTGACGGGGAAAATGGTGATATTTTCAAGAGATGTATCTTGTGAGAACATGAAAGGTGGAGATGAATTGGTCCTCAGATCTATTACCATACAACATCAGTGGAGACCTGTCCGGCTTATCTTCAGTGTGCGTCGTGTTATCACTGTGGGTAAAAATAAAACAGGTGGTTATCAAAAGGGAGTCATGGGCGATGTATCAAAAGCAACAAGATATATTGAATTTTAAATCATTTGTCACAGGTTAAAGCTGTATTGCCTGTTATGGACAACATGTCTGCTGGTAATAGTCAACACTATTGGATATCTCCTCGATTTAAGATCATAAAAAGACACAGTGGACAAGTCCATTTAACAGAAGATGACATCATTTATTCCACCGTTACTGTGACAGATCAAATTCAACCTTATATTAAGATACAATTAATCTCACAAAATAGTCGAAACGGGCTTTACAGAACATAGTTTAAGAGACAGTCTTTTCTAGTCTATTTTTCTACTTGAATAAATTGTCACTACATAACAAAGTATAATGAATGGAAATAGATTGTCCAGTGGTGATGTTTCAAAGAGATATATCTTTTAAGATACGGAAAACTTGAAATGCCCTTGTCCTTGATCTATGATACTGTCATATGTTCACGGGACTTGCTTACAATATTTACATCTGGGTTCGTGTTTTCAATGACAGTTAACAACTTCACTGTAATAAACGAGTTAATTTATAACGAGTGATATGTGTCAACCACATATCATCCATCCGTATCTAAGACTTACATCGTTTATTTTTGTTAAACCATATCGATTTAGGGGTTGATGTACTTTGTCATTCAAAGCATTAACATAAGAAGAAGACAAGAGAGGCCAAATGAACGTGTCAAACATGGATTGTTGAACATAAAAACGTTGAATACTGTCCTTTGCCGCTTGATTGATATTTACCTCGCGTACCTCTAACTCTCAAAATAGATCCACATTAAAAACAAAGCAGAATGTTATCAAGTTATAATTGACTCTGACGGGTTTGCACAATTTGACAGTTTCTTTCTATCAAAATATCGGAATTTTCATTAATAATAAAGGAAAAATAACTTTGGAGTACTCAGAAAGTATGACATGATGAATTATACAGAAAATAATAATATTCCAGAGATGGTTCTATTGGAAGGCTTTGAAAAAGCTTTTGTTAGCTGGTCTTCTGTATTCACGATTCTCATGAGGTTTAATTTGAGGAAGTCCACCAGATGATGGATAGAAAAAGGTTCTTACGGAGCGAACTGTGCTGTTACGCAATGTGGTTATTTGTCCAACTTCTTTACCATTCCTCGGGCTGTTGACAAGGACACACTATAGTTCACTGTATATGTTTTTACTAAGATCAGAAGTTTTATAAATGATGATTAATTAAAATAATTATATTTAATTTAATTTACCACAATTTGCAGATGCCGATGACGGAAACTCACCCACTGTTTTTTTTAAATAAAAGAACACTATGGAAGGTCTGAAGTTACGGAAAGCTTGTTCGTTCATGTTCCACTTAAATCGCTACAGTGTCATTTAATATAACAAGATATGATATCTTTCTTATATTTCCGATATGATGTTCTTTTCTCTCCAGAATTACTATACTACTGAAGTATAGTCAGAGACTTGCTTAATGGCCAGGTGGACACCGGAGTCGCTTTTGATGAAACTAGTTTTGCACAAGCCTTGGAACATTATGTGTGTGTGTGCGCGTGTGTGTGGGTAAACGTGGGTATACTTATCAGGTAGTGTGT
>JAQQZZ010103799.1:0-16151 GCA_030265115.1 Mopalia vespertina
TCATTTCTACTTAAGTAGAAATATTTTAACTTGAGTAGAAACTATTTTCACTGCAGTGAAAATATTTCTACTTAAGTCGAAATTAAAAAAAATAATTGTAAATCCTAAAAACTAATCGTGTCCCTTATAAGCCACCGTAGATTTAGAAGAAGAATGGTTTTGTTTTATGATTCCATTTATTTTTCAGGCCATTCAACAACCAGGCGAACTTCGTTAGCAACGACTCTTCCACCTACACCTATACCCGCCTCTGCCTTTGTCCGCTTGGTAGGGGGGTCGACTCCATATCAAGGCCGGGTGGAGATTTGGAAATCGAACGCATTTGGTACGGTTTGTGATCATATGTGGACGGACGCTGACGCTGGTGTGGTCTGCGGCATGTTGGGATATAGCAGGTATAGCAAAATGAGTTTCAATCCAAATAAGCTTGATTTGTTCTGTTATTCAACACCGGAATGTTTTATATTTATTGAAGGAAATTATTCTTGAATTATCATATTAAGAAGGTCTTGTGTCAGATTACTCCGGTAGGTATGTCTTGTCGGTGCTGTTCCATTGAAGGTAGGGAGCTTATTTTGTCTACACAGCTGTAGGTAGGACTCTTATTAGGGCTTACTCTGGATGAACCGTGGTTATTATCTTTATTCCATCATGATACACAGCCCTAAAGTGGAAATGTCAGTTTCGAGACTAAGTTTACCCATATTACTCGATGACCAGAATCCACAAATATGTATCAATAGTATTCCAGCGACCATTTAACAGAAACACACCAAACCAGGGTTGCGGCGTTGACTCTATATCTCAACCATGGGTCACTACACTGCCCTGGCTTCAAAAGGACATAATAAGCATGTTATTAACCACGCATTGCCACGGAGACGAAGAAGTCCAACGTGTTTAAAGAAGTCCGTGAGATGGCTCGGTCGTACCGTGTCGGATAACACGGTGCGGACATGCAGATGAACCACTGCTAACGATAACGTAATAAAACCTTGGCGACACCAAAAAGACAATCCTGCAATGAAGATTAGATACGTTCACACGGTTTGGCTTTTCTGGGGCTATATCTTGGCTCTTCCCAATATTTTTCGAATGAAGGAGATGGATTGATTGCCAGTCACTCTAAACCGCTGTGAATTGTGTAAAACAACATAAAATAATTAGGATTTTTGCTTCGAGGCGAATACATTGTAACTAATAGTGGCTGCCAGACTTTATTGTCTGGATTCATGGTATTCATGGTATGACTTTGACAAATGAAGACAGAGTGTGAATAAGAAGTATTCACCCGCATACACCGTATTGTCATTATACCAACAAATAACTAAACACTTTATATATATATTAGGAGTGGAGCCATTGCTAAGAAAGCGGCAACCTTCGGTCAAGGTACTGGGTCTATTTGGTTAGACATGGTTAATTGTGGAGGAACAGAGACGTACCTAGCACAGTGCCGAGCTAACTGGGCTGTCCATGCCTGTGGTCACCAGAATGACGCCGGAGTACAATGCTCCTCAAGTAAGTCTCATTTCATTCTTTAATCGTACTTCTTGAGGTCGTCATTTGATCACTAACCCTTGTTACTGTTTCCTCTGTGAGATTCCCAAAAAATTCACAATATTATATCCACTTTTGAAATAAAAACAGAATAGAGGAAGAAAATTTGAACTCCGCCATATGATACAAGGTCAGTCCATGCATGTGTGCATCCATGTTTAATTGTACCACAAATACCCAGCCTACATTATGTGAAAAGTATAGGGTTAAACAGACAGATAAGGCACCTGAGATTTGTCCCAGACATTGGACGTCTGGACCATTTTAAAAAAAGATACACAAATCAAATTAAATGAATTTTGCAAATTTCAGGCAGACGGCCAGACAACTTCCTTCTGGCTGTGAATAGCAATAAACCTTTTATTCGTATGGATCTTAACACCAAAAGTTATGTGACGATACCCCATGACGACCACCGAACCCCTGCCTTCCTTGACTATGATCCTGTAGAAGCCAAACTTTATTGGGGTGATGCGGGTATTGATGAACTCCGAAGTTCAAATTTGGATGGCTCTTCCAGAAAGACCCTGGCTAAACTGGACACACGTGAGCCAATTAATTCTATAAAATTGATTCAATAATAATTCCGAACATGTTAATTGTTCTGCCTTTTATTACTTGTTAATTTAATACATGAACTGCCAGGTTTACCCGAATAATTCGTTCATCTAATAAACGTTAATTTAAGATGTTCGCTAAAGATAATACCTATTGCCATTTATATATTTTGAATAAATGAAGAGAGAAAAATTTGCATTTATATAGATGTCCTCCAAAGTGCCAACTGAAATGAAATTATGATAATCAGATAATCCTTGTTTATATGGTAAATGACTTGGTTTATACATATTTTACACACTTATTTGCAATTGCTCTTGTGTAGTTACTGTTACTAGTGCTTATCTGAAGATTTCAAACGGCGTGTTCTGTTCATTAAAGTGTGTATCTGTTTTTTGTACAAAGGGTCATCCTTAGAAGGTGTGGCGGTGGATTCCATTTCTAGGAACCTTTATTATGCTGACAGGGGTAAAAACGAAATCGGAATGATGTCACTGGATGGACAAGCCTTCACCAGTCTCAGTATTTCAAGTCTCGATAAACCCAGAGCTGTAGCTGTTCATCCCGTACAAAGGTAGGAGTTGCCATCCAAGATCATAAACAATAACTCTATTCGGCCGTTCCAAATCATAATGACACGATGTCAAGACCGTGTTCCTCAAAATGCATAATTTGGCGATTCCGTCAAAATCTTAATGTAGGTGCACTATTCTCCGATGCCGTGTAACAATATTAATACTGCCTAAAACCCATATCTCAATGTTATGCCATGCTAAAGGACATGTTGGACCTAATCTTCGGTGGTTGAGTATTGCTGGAGTTTAAAACTTGTAATTTATTTTTCACCCCTTTCTAGATATCTCCAATTTGTTCAGTAAAAACGTACTAAAAACACAACATCCGAATAATCGACCTCCTAAACGGAAGGCCGAAGATGACGAATATCATTACAGTGCCTCTTGTCTTCAGCGGATAACTCATGTCGTTATACCTCATGTGAAATATTTTTGCCTTGATTGGTTATAATCACCTCACGTGGTATAAAACAATTTGAGATCGTAAAAGTTCTGTTCACGCCTGTGTGCGGGTTGGAGTGAGCTTCCTGTCGCATTGGTGACGATCTCTTTGCGATGTCATTTCATTGCGTCTTGTGGTTTTCCTGTCTTATCTTTGTTTGTTGCCAGTGGCTAGGAAGAAAGCTCCCGTCGCCCATTGTCTGGCACACCGTCATGGAACATTTATTTGGACCCCACGGCTAAGTTATCTCCTCTTCGTTTAGAGACTGACCCCGCTTAATGCAGATTACTGTATCTTACTTATGTTTGCCATAGATGCAAAACTAGTTCAAACATGACGTTGACGGATTTCTGTCGGTGCCGTTGTGCATGTTCCTTGTTCAATATTTATAACCTACCGGCTAGAACGCAAACGTTTGGTATAAACAAAACAAGTATTGCATGTATAAGTGAGGAACACCAAAGTTTTACAGCTCTACAGTTTGGGTTCAACGAGTGCGTTCAGCTATTCTCCAACTTAGAAGTAATGGGGTTACATTCGATAACAGTTCATAAAGGTGATCTGTACTGTTTTCAAAATCGAAAGATTATTATTTCAAGTATGGCACTTATGTATAATGCACATTTTTTATAAGCAATCATTGTTGCCAAACGATGTAAAGTTTTTGCATAGCATAGACTGTATTCCACTGTTTTATTCCAATATTGCAGATTTCTTTTCTGGACAGAAATTGGCCGTAGACCGAAAATATCACGCAGTAGCCTGGACGGAACTAATCGACAAATTATCGTGTCTAGCTCTATTAGATACCCCAACGGGCTTGCCATCGGTTATGCGGGTGAGAAGTCATAGTGTTCACGAGATAACTAACTTAATGAATCAATCAATTATTCAATAAAGCAAAAAAGCTATCATTGCTATTTGAATGGAACGTCATTGATACATATAGTATTTAATCAAAAGGTCCCGGGTTCGAATCCCGGTGGAGGCAAGCAAATTTTTCTCTCTTCAGTTATTCAAAATATAGTATTGAAGGAATGAAACATAAATACCAGTTGGAGTAAACCATATTTAGCACTTCTGAATTTTTTAGTACCACCCTGAAGCTAGTACGCTAATTCGTCTGCACTCCTGGCGGTACGAGCTTGACTTTATTGACAGTGTAACTGCTACAAATTTCTCCGTGCTGTCCGCTTTTTCTTTGTGTGCTTTTTTAAAATCAATATATTAGTTTAAAAAACGGCGGAAACGTCGACAAATTGTATGTTTAAAGGCTCATTATTGGAAACTATAGTAGATACTGTAACATGTGTGCTGTGTTTATTTATGTTATTCAGAAGGGAAAATTTACTGGTGCGATTCGGGTGTGAGGCGTATAGAATCTGCTAATCTAGATGGTACCAGCCGTCATCTTATCTACAGTAAAACCAGTCGAGGTTCCTTTTTTGGAATAGCAGTGGACAGTCAATACATTTACTATACAGCTACATATGTTTCGTAAGTCTTTTTAACCATTTATAAGATAAATGCCAGTATTTATGACTCATAACCATATTATGAAGCTCGTATTGCAGTGATGTTCCTGTTGTGCTGTGTTTCTGTTACTCGTGTATTATAGTGGTGTTTCTGGTGTAGTGCAGTGGTGTTCCTCGTATGTTGCAGTGGTTTCGTGTGTTGCAGTTGGATCCATTGTGTATTGCAATGGTGTTCATAATCTGCTGCGGCTGTATTCATGGCTCTGTTGCAGTGTTGTTCAATCTGTGTTGCAGTGATGTTCTTGGTGTGCTGTACTGGTGTCCATGGTGAGTTGCAGTTTTCTCTTGTTTTTCTGTAGTGGTGTTGATGGTGTGTGTTACTGGTGTTCCTCGTGTGTTGCAGTGGTGTTCCTCGTGTGTTGCAGTAGTGTTCCTCGTGTGTTGCAGTGGTGTTCCTCGTGTGGTGCAGTGGTGTTCCTCGTGTGGTGCAGTGGTGTTCCTAATATGTTGCGGCTGTATTCATGGTGTGTTGTAGAGGTGTTCATAATGTGTAGCAGTGGTGTTCCTCGTATGTTGCAGTGGTGTTTCCTGTGTTATACGGGTGTTCCTCGTGTGTTATACGGGTGTTCCTCGTGTGTTATACGGGTGTTTCTCGTGTGTTATACGGGTGTTTCTCGTGTGTTATACGGGTGTTTCTCGTGTGTTATACGGGTGTTCCTGGTGTGAAGCAGTGGTGTTCATGGTTTGTTCCAGTGGTGTTCCTGGTGCCTTGCACTTATGTTCCTTGTGTGTTGCAGTGAGGTTTCTAGTGTCTTAAGTTGGTGTTTCCTGTATGTTGTAGTGGATGTTCTTTCTGTGTCGGTAGTGGTGTTCCTGGTGTTTCGCAGTGGTGTACTTGGTGTGTTTTATTGGCGTTCAATGTGCGTTGCAGTGATGTTTTTGGTGTATTGTAGTGGTGTTCATGGCGTGTTGCAGTTATTTTCTTGGTGTGCTGCAGTGTTGTTTATGGAACCATAGTGGTGTTCCTCGTGTGTGGCAGTGTTGTTCCTGGTGTAGTGCAGTGGTGTTCAATGTGTGTTGCCGTGGTGCTCCTCGTAGGTTGCATTGGATTCGTGTGTAGCAGTGGTGTTCATTGTGTATAGCGATGGTGTTCCTCCTAGGTTGCGGCTGTATTCATGGTGTGTTGCAAAGGTGTTCACAATGTGTAGCAGTGGTGTTTCCTGTGTTGCAGTGGTGTTCCTCGTATGTTGCAGTGGTGTTCCTCGTATGTTGCGGTGTTCCTCGTATGTTGCAGTGGTGTTTCGTATGTTGATGGTGTTTCGTGTGTTGCAGTGGTGTTCCTCGTATGTTGCAGTGGTGTTCCTCGTATGTTGCAGTGGTGTTTCTCGTATGTTGCAGTGGTGTTTCGTGTGTTGCAGTGGTGTTCATTGTATGTTGCATTTTTCCAAACAATTCCATACGTTTACTAGAATTGTGTGTAAGATAATAATCATATAGCACTGTAAGCTGGTTTAAGTCAAATCCATTTCAAATGACGGCTGCATAATTATTTTTTTGCCACTCTTAACAACGTGGGTTTAACGTAATAGTTGAAAACAGGAATAATGTTTTAGCTGTGTCTGTGTCTGTTTTTTTAATGGGGAGGGTTGGTCAATTTTTCTGTTTGGTTATTTTTTGTTTTGTAATTTCTTTTGATTCCATTGCTGTTATTGTAGAAATATTATGAGAATATCCAAGACGGGAGGAACGCCTAAAGTTCTTGTACCAACTGGTTAGAGAAATTAAAGAAAAATTTAGAGTAACGTAGCATTTGTGTGTAAAATGTCGTTCAAAACTTATAACGTAGCATTTCTTCATTATACAAAATACGAATTGAATTTAAAAAAAATTATCATGAGCAGTTGGGAATACAAAGGCTTAAAATGATCTTTGTTTCAAGTTGTTTTCTATTACATTTATTGTATCTGTCTGATTCTGACTTATTGTCAGCTTTATAGATATGTCACATATTTGTAAAAAAAATTCATCAGTCGAAGGATAGACTCATTTTCGTCTACATAGCGTACTGTTACTAGTAGCTCTGTATATTTGCGCATACGTTTTTCTTTCAACTCCATTCTGTTTAACGATGTGGATTGTTTGTTGTTACGTTTGTTGTATGACGTAATCTGTATCTTGTGTTATAGGAACGAATGGCTGTTCACAGGGTAGAGGGGGCTGTGCCTATCTGTGTGCCCCAACCAGTGCAACCGATAAAGTCTGCCTCTGCCCCGATGGTCTCACTCTTCAAGCAGACGGTGTTTCCTGCAGTAAAAGTAACAAAATAATGTTTTCTTAGCTCTTAGCTTACTATTTTGTTTTCCTTAATTTTTTAAACGTTTTTCCATTCAAACGTGTACGTAATGTATAGTTAGGTATAAGAGTTGAACCTATGTAATGACGTTAAGTTTTAATATATATCTGTTTGTAATCCAACTCCCTTTTTGTTCTCATGGACAGACGTTCCTTGTCCTCCACTTGCCCGGCCAACATCACACATCATCATTACACCGTCAACTTGTTCCTCGCGACTATCGCCAATAGGTACAGTCTGCAACGTCACGTGCTCAACGGGGTTTTCTCTGAACAGTCCCAACAAAGTCACGTGTCTTAACAACGGCCAGTGGAGTAACTATGGAAACCAATTGGCCTGCGTTGGTAAGCATTTTAATTTTTGTTAAAAAGTCATTCCAACGAATTGGCAACAAACAAAGACAAAACGGGACAAATACAGGACAATAACATGACGTAATACAGATACCACAAACAAATCGGCTTCCTGTTCCCCTTTAGCTCTGAAAGCACCAGGGCAACGTATATGAGTGAGTCACATGATGTGACTCCGGCAATCGCGGAGGTGGTTTTTACAGGTTTCCGACCGGTTGGTCACCGTAATTAGGCAAAAAATAGTGTGAAGTGCACAATCCGTCATCATATAAGTGAAATACCATTGAGCACGATATTTAACCCAACAAACAAACAACATAGGCTATGCTTACTGCTCCCAGGAGAGTAAAGCTTTACAAAAACACATAGCCACTGTATGGCAAGGTGTGGTAACTTGCCGATATACTAAAATTGTGTGTTATCTGTTTACAGAAAAATATGGGTTTAAAATTGTTACGTTTGTTAAAACTAATATTTCATTTTATTGGAGAACGAAGGTCATAAGGTATTATTAACGTTTTTAAGAGAAGCGTCCGTGTTGTTGACAGTAAAGAGCCGTCAAAACAACAACAACATCAATATTTCTGATAAGGACCTATTCTTGCATCAAACAAGCGCATACGCCTTACGTAACAGTGTGCAATGCAACAAATTTTTATGTTATGTCAGTAAGTTCTAATTGTGTGCCACTGAAATGAAATAACTTACTGCCACCACAAAATTGCTCCAGGTGGTAAAGTGCAAGTTGTGGTGAATATATCACAATGGGAGTCAGGAATTGTCCAAAAGTGGCATTGGGAGAGGTCCCTTGACGTAAACAATGGAGATTCCTGGCGTCATAAGTTACGTCTCAATGGATAAATGTGTGTGACGTCATTTAAAAGCACCACTATCACGAATGTTGTGACGACAGAGAACCGCCTTTCTAATATTAAATTACCTCCCTTATCAATGTGTCAAGACTCCCATTGGAGCAAATTAAATCGAAGCTGGTAACTATGCAAACCTGCTCCTTATCGCATTTAATATATTAAAAAAATGGACACAAATAAACAATGCTAAAAACGATGAAACAATGAGTCTGTGTTGTAAGTATAACAGAAGTTTTAACATTTCAAGAATGTTATAAGAAAACGGCTATAACGGTTAATATAACTTGATCTCTTTGAATTTGAGAGGCGAGTATAAAAAAAACATGCAGATGTATTTGGTAATAAAATTCCAGTTAAATAAAGAGACAATTTATTTTAAAATAACCTGAAAACGATTGATTCGGTATAACGAGAAGTCATTTACCTTGAACATAGTGAAGCTACTAACAATGTGCACTTGTTATCTTCTTGAAGATTCTCAGCCACCCGTCGTGACTTGTCCTAAGGACATGGCTCTAGTAGCCGACAGGGGGACCACTAAGGCTATCGCTCACTGGAACACCCCCACAGCCACCGACAACTCTGGAGATCAAGTTGCTATTACGCAAAGTCAGACATCGCCGGCATCGTTTGCAGAGGGGCAGTACTCCGTGTTCGTAACAGCCACTGATTCCAGCGGACACCCCGCCTCTTGTTCCTTCAAAGTAACTGTCACAGGTAAGTGTTATTCTATAATATAATCAATTCTACTTTCTTCTTGAGACATTGACTCTAAGATTCACCCGGGCCATCTTGTTTTCCACTTCTTTAATTTGCTGGTCTGTGACATACGTCACCCCAAATATTGGCGGGAATTAATGCGCGATGGCCTGGCATAGCATACGAGAGTTGTCTTTGTCTCGTCCACTATAGAAACGATCGCGAGAATACGAATGAGGTAAGTTTAAGACACCAAGTAACTGTCACAGGTAAGTGTAAGACACCAAGTCATTGTTTGGTCAACTATTGATCGTCTAATAATAAATCGTCTCAGCGTTAAATCCCTTCTGCGTACATGGTCAGGTCTGATATAAGGTCTGATTGTTTTTATATTTTATATATAGGTATTTGGAATTACGCAATGTTAGCCAATAGTAGTGAATGAATGAAAAATACTATTACACGGGTAACTGGAATTCCGCAATGTTAGCCCATAGTAGTGAATGATTGAAAAATACTATTACACGGGTAACTAGAATTCCGCAATGTTAGCCCATAGTAGTGAATGATTGAAAAATACTATTACACGGGTAACTGGAATTCCGCTATGTTAGCCCATAGTAGTGAATGAATGAAAAATACTATTACACGGGTAACTGGAATTCCGCTATGTTAGCCCATAGTAAAGTATAAATCATGAATACATGATTTAAAAATAAACCGAAAAGTTATAGCGTTAGCATGTCAAATTGTTTTGTTATGATTGCCTGGAAGCACATTACACAACATTAAACAAAATCATGACGATTTTCAGGATTTTGTATTTGTGATTGCCAGTGTACTAATAGAATATAGGATTTGATTGATATGACATCCTTCTCCTCCTCCATTTGAGTCCCTATTACAGTAAACTTCCCAGTTCGATTGTAATGTCCCATTTTATTAATCTCTTATTTCCAGTTAAACGTTGCCCACAGCTGATACTTCCTGATCATGCGTATTTGGCAACTTCCTGTCAAAACTACAATGGTGCTCACTGCAAGATTAAATGTCAGAATGGATATAAGCTGAACAGCCAATCAGGGCAGTCAGATTTATCATGTGACGTAGGCAATGACGGGAACGCCCAGTGGAGTACTGGAATAAGCTGTACAGGTGAGATGGCAAACAGTGTTATAAATATAGTGATTAATATTAGCTCTGTTTTGAAATAAAGGGAGATAGTTATAAACTGCTGATCACCTTGATTTGTATCGAACAGGATTTGTAAAAAAAACGCGGACTTTCTCAGAAATAAGTTTAAAATACCCATTGATTGTTTATATCCGTTAGAAAATTAAAATACCCATTAATTGTCCGTAGAGTGTTAACCAAATTTAAAACTAGCCGTTTCATTTCTGTGAATCTTCGGTAATTTCATGTCTGAACCGTTCATAATTGTTTCTTAATCACATAAATACGAGTTTTAGACATAATTGCAGTGTCGCAATGGTGTTGCTACTTCTATACTTCTAACAAGATGACGTTCCAGTATCATCTCTGTTGCTCTCTGACTTTCTATGGTACTTGTGCACCACCAGCTATACCCGTGCCGACTTGTCCAAAATGTCTATAATTATACGCATAAATCAGACACAAAGGGAAATAGATAAATGTGTTGTGTGTGATAAAAAAGGGATCCCACCGAAGCCTATGTACAGAGCAGCCAAGAGAACTTGTGGGCCGCAGGGCAAAGGGAAACTTGGCTCCCCTCCTCCAAACTACGAACAGAAAAGATATTGTACATCACCAACGGTCCTTTGAAACCTGCTGCTTCATCTGTATGAAGAATTGTATATCCACCACAGGAAATTTTCATTCACATATTCACGAAAGCACATATTTTATTTTATTTGCTTTGCTCAGTGTACACCATCGTTTATCTTGACCGCCCCTAAACTCATGGGCCCCCGGGCGCCATCCTGGATGATCCCCCTCTCAGTGGGCCTGCCTATTGTATTAGAACAAACTCCCATAACACTTTCCGTAATACAAGGTCTCGCCTTGACTAGACTGACATCTATACAATAGGAATCTCCTATTAAGCTGAACATAGAGATAACTTTAGTTTAAAAATTCTTGATATCGTTCATTTTTCATACAGCAATATTTTGTGCCTCATGGAGATACATGCATAATACTTTTGAAAATGCAGAAGCTAGGCATAACTTATCATTGATTCAAACTTTAGCTGATTAAATTAAAATGTATATTTCTATTTTAGCTGTTAGTTGCTCAGCTCTATCAGCTCCAGCAAATGGGGCAATTTCTGGGTGCTCTAGTCCGTTGAGCGTAGGTTCCGTTTGCTCTCAATCGTGTAAGACTGGATATTCACAAACAGGTGGTACGATTTCCCGCCAGTGTCTTCCTGATGCTAGCTGGAGTGGTCAACCAATCGTCTGCTCCCAAGGTAGGAAAATAAGATAAAAACAATCTTCCCCAAGCGCTCTCTTTTCCACACCGTCACGCTCTTAATCGTCTGGAGCCAGCTAATACTAGATTTAACAGCGGATAAAACATGGACCTTCAACATGGCGTGTCATCTAATGGCGTATTAAATTTCAAATAACTTCTTGTCTCATTCTGGAATACGCTTTCTAAAGTAACAATAGCAAATATTGCTGAATGCAAAATGCTTAAAGAATAAAATTGAAGTTTTTTTCTTTCAAAATAGAAATAGAAAGTAACACATCAAAGCTGTTCAGTTAAAGGTCGAAATCGAAACGGGACTTTTGGAGCCAATGATATCCCCAGTTTCTTGGTGTATTACGTAATCTTAACACGTTCATATTAGTCCAAATTCTAGGCTCAGACTTCCTTAGCTTTCATATGTGATTCTGTTCATACATCCACAGATGTAACTTGCCAGCCCCCGGCCACACCACAAAATGGCGGCCTATCGTGTCAGCCCCCGTACAGTGTAGGTACCATATGCACACAGACTTGCAACACAGGTTATTCTCTGAACGGTGGCAATTCCGTACGCCAATGTCTTTCTAATGGCCAGTGGAGTGGAAATACAGTTAGCTGTCAACAAGGTATGAACTACTGTGATCACAAACTTGTTCCAAATAATATTATTGCTATTTTCATGATTTGAAGCGAGCAATGCTGTCTTTACTTATCATTGGAGCAAGATTAACTTTCCAACATTATCAAAACACATCGCATTTTATGATTGTGCTAGTGTCAACTATTGTTGCAATGCACCGCCGTCATATAAATGAAGTACCTTAAGCAGCAAGCAATCAATCAGTTTTCGTTACATCTTCCCTTGCAAATCATTGCCCCTGACCTAATGGGTTGACCATTGCTATCAGGTCTAGGTGTGTTTATGTTTTACCAGTATGTGTTGCCTCGCAGTGGCTAAGTCGGCAATATATTATACTGTTGAACCGCCAGTCGATGTGTTGAATTCTTTTCGGTGACTGCGGAAATGGCACTGATTTCCGGTGTTATTTCCGTGTTCCACCACATACCAGCATTGCAAAGCGGAAAGCCCTTGAATATGATGTAAATCAAACAAAGAAATGTATGAAAAACATGCCAAATAAAGTTTTGTTTCATTTAGGTTTGTTGTGTTCAGCTTTAGCAAAACCTGCTAATGGTCAAGTGACCGGATGTGTTCCACCACTATCGGTGAATGTAGTGTGTTCCCAGAAATGTACGAGTGGATTTGAACAGACTGCTGGAACAAACACACGGGCATGTCAAGGAGACAAATCGTGGAGCGGCACGCCAATAGTATGCACGAAAGGTACGAGTGTATACTTACTACACTCTGTGTCCCAATTTACACAAAATATGCAGTAGGCCTATTGTTTGCTTTTTTTCTTCGTCGTTTTTACATCTCAAAGTTTTTTACGAGGTAAAGTAGTTCTACAGTTTTTATGAAAGAATCCATGATGTAAATTGAAATATTCAATAACATGTATAGCAGGCCATTTTTAAATAACTATATATGATATATTTCAAGCTGTGACCTGCCCTCTACCGGATGCGCCGATCAATGGAATGTTAACTGGCTGTCAGGATGGGTCTGTTGTTGGTACCGTCTGCATACAAGCCTGTTCCCATGGTTACACGACTCTTTCGGGAACCCCTATCAGACAATGCTTGAAGGATCGCTCATGGACTGGACAAAGGCTCAACTGTAGCAAAGGTGAGTTTGTGTACTTGTCATTACGTCATCTTGTTTATTCATGCCATACAGCAACGTGTACATTTTGCATGACCTGTATTTATCTAATGTAGTTTCATTGACTTGCCAAATATGTAAAGAATTATGGAAACGCTGTCACTATAACTTTATACCGTTTATTCTCTTGGGCTGAAAACTTCAGTGTGAGTACTGGCGAAATTGAAATGAAGTGAATAAAATGTCTTAGGCTTCAAATAGTGTCATTATTAAACGGTGGAAATTAAAGTGTTACAGTTTTATATTTTTGTTGTTGTTGGCATATTCATCCTCCGAATTTCATTGTAAAATATAAGATTAGATTATCACTGTTTAGTCCTGAATAACTGAATAAATGTCCACAAGTTAAAAAAACGGATTTGTTTTGATTTGTTTCAGCAGTCCCTGAAAACCAAACGGGCCATACGGGCTCACAGATCGGCAATACACCGGTACCAGCCAATACGGGGGATAGTAATAACCAGGCCGCTGTCGTTATACTGGCTGTACTGGTATCTCTGCTTTTTGTGGCAGGTGTCATAGCTGGACTTTATTATTTCAAAAGACGGTAAGAGTCCGAGAGCATACAGCTTTGATAATTATAACCTGCATTTTAGACGAACAAACATGATAAACCTCATTATCAGAGCTCTGTCCCAGAACAGCACAGGTACTCTGCTACAAGAGCCGTAGTTACTACTTGTCATTTATTAATGGGTCATGGGTTCAGATACAAGTCAGTTTAGAAACATCCTTATTTGTTAGCGCTACCAGTGGAAAGATATATATGGAAATATTTATAGGAACCATCGGTAGGCCACATTATTTGTGGTTCAAACAGCAAGCTTGTCTCCTAACCATCAGTATTATTTACACTGATCTGCGGATTATCAAGCCATTATGTTAAGCAAAACAGACAGTTTAAATGGACAGATTTCATGTCTGATATTTCTGATAAAGATCTTTGTATTTTTTTCATTTCAGATCAAGTATACAAATGTTTTCATCTGTGAATACCGTTTCTAGTTCACGTGGTGCCAGGGCATTTGAAATGGATCCCGGTGAGGGAATGTACAACCCGACCTATGAAGGATAGATAATAAATAGTGCTTTTCTCAAATCAGTCCTTAAACGAAAATGCAATGTTATAATTTTATTAAACTAACACTTTCTTTAAATGATTTAATCAGATATGCGGCTACAGATTATAGCCAGACGAGACTGCTTTAAAATAATTAAAACACAGCTAGTCCTACACGTATAAAGCAAGGGTTGCTTTCTCTACAATAAAAGTATTTTTTTTTTTAAGTTATACAGCGAACCATCTGAAAAAATTCATTTCAATTTTTTGTTTACATTTTTGGAAGAGAGAATTGGACATCTGTTATATTCTGTTTTGATGTAATAAACAATATGATTATAAAGAACAACTTTTGACTATTTTATTTAAATATTAAAACATTTTAGGACATAGTTCAGAATCTGGTAAACTTCAGGCGGATCCACAAACAGATAGGACTGATAAATAATATTTGAAAGTGGATTTTGAGTTTCCATTACGACGTGAACTGGTATACATCTAAGATGAAACATTGTTCTTTATTGATGTGCGTCCTAATTGGTCCATTTAATCAATGTACCCATTGCTTAAATTAATGAAAAACGAAACCATCTTTGTCTGGAATAATTGAACTAGCGATTTACTTAATCTCAACCGATACATGTTTTCTTTAAAATAATAATTCATTTTGTAGCTATGATCGAATACATACATTGGTGGAAAAAAATTAACTGTATAGTTAAAAAAGACACATAGGGTATAGACTAAAAATTGTTGTGCTAACAGCAAAGATACCATTATTGTACTAGAATGATTATTTGGGTGATTTTGAGTTTGACGCTGTCCATGAAATAATCAGATATGTAACATCTCCTTTATTGAAATATATACATTTTCTGTCTTTCACAATGTAAAATTGTGTGATGTTATATCGACCGAAATTGTTGAAGATTGAATCTTTCTGCATACTGATGTAACAAATTAGAACAGGACTACTGATTTTTACCTACCCCATTGATGGCGTCAATATAAGGTCATTGATGCAAAAGTTATTGATACCATAAAAGAAAACAACAATATTGATAAATAATGAAATGGGCGGCGTTACAGAAATGTATAACCACATCCCGCTGGTATTGGCTTAAGGCAAGTTATTTATTCGTCTGTTGAACACTGGACATTGCCAGTTTAATGTCGACTTGATGATTTTTTAACTTTGTTATTTTGTGTTTACTTGTTATTTGATCAAACATCAATCGGACTTTCCTTGGGGGTCTTTTCTGTTGGCGTCAAATGTAACTGGGCTTCAACAATGTTCACGATTAGTTTCATTCCTTTGGTAATTTATTTAAACGTATTGTTTTATTGTTTATGTTTATATGTGTTAATTTGAACCAATATAATTTATTAAAGTGCGTGTAACATTATTTGTATATGTGTGTGTCTGCATGTTTTTATCTTGTTAATTCAAATAAAATCGTTTTCCGTTTTGCCGACAATCTTTTTGAACGCCTTGCACTATCTGACAACACTTGCATTTACGCTGGCTTATATGCTGGGGTACTAACTGCTACAAGCCGATTAAAATAAAACGGGGGCTCGAACTAAACACTATAAGAAGTCGGAAGTACTTATAACATGTATCGACTTGGTATGGATAACAGTCTATCCAATAATCCAATAGATTAAGAAGCTGTTATCCATACCAAGTCTTTCCATGTTATAAACACTTTCTTTTGTACCAATAAGCAATCAATAATTTTTTGTGTCTTTTAGAAAGTGAAGATTAACAGTATTTTCGTTATTTTGGGATAACAGTCCAGTTCAGAAAATTTTGCAGGTTGAATTCCGTCCGGGAATCGAACCCACGAACCTCAGAGTTAGGCACCGAATCGCCAGCAATAAATGCAGGCCACCTAGACCACTCAGCCACCCGGCCTTCTACTCTAAGGGTCGTGGGTTCGAATCCCGGACGGGTTTCAACCTGC
>JAQQZZ010103821.1:0-10386 GCA_030265115.1 Mopalia vespertina
GGACAATCCGTCGTCATATAAGTGAAATACCCTTGAGTACGACGTTAAACCCCAATCAAACAAACAAACAAACATACGGATACGGGGCAACATTGGGACGATTTTTTGGTGCTTTAAGCTGTTAACTTGCACACATTGTATTGCACCACATACTATATTGACTCCTGAAATTGCGTTGTATATTGTCATTGTTGCCAGAGGCCCACGCTGTGGTTCTATGGTAAGCGTGTCAGTCTACTAATTCTACTTCAATGTACCATTCATGGGTTCAATTCTGTCTGTCGCCATCTGGTATATGAGTGAGTCACAGGATGTGGCTCAAGTAATCCTGAGGTTTTTCTTTTGTACAAGGTTTCCTCCTGGTTTTCAACCGTATAAAGCAAAGAACCGTGTGAAATAGGGAATATGTCGGCATATATAAAGTGAAAAAGCTTGAGTATGACGTTAAACCCCAATCAAACAAACAAATTATTACCAGTGATATTTATCGGAGGTTACTTCACTCATTGTGCTTTCACATTAAGGTATGGCATAAAACATCAATCAAACAAACAAGTGCAATAATTTGGGCAGGTAGGGTGAACTGTACATCGGTCAAAAGTCACACTCTGTAGATTCAATGAGAAGAATTCCATACAACATTCCTCTTTCCAAAACTTGTAGAGTAATCTTCACTATTATCCACTCAGGCCTGTGCTGTTGGGGAGAACGGTCAGAACAGGGTTTCCCCATGGTTATGCAAACTTAACTTAGGAGGACCTATTTATAGGTTTCCCAAATTGTTTGCAGTCTTCATCTAAATTTGCATTTTGCTACTGATTTTTACAAATTTTGTCATCTGATAATCAATGAAGTTTGTGTTTTAAAGCAATTTTGATTTATTGTTCACCAAGGCACATTTATGTATTTAAAAAATAAGCAAACCAGGGGAAAATGCAAATGTTAGGTTACCTCACAAAATTTGAGAGGACCGATTTTGAGGTTATGCCGGAAAAGATTACAGCACAGGCCTGCTTAATTTGTAGACTGTCATCATATACTAGGTATTACTGGACATATGAAAGCAGATTAGCTGATATGCCAGTATATTAAAATCATTAAACATGTACATTCAAAGACAGACATATGTGTAGATGTTTATGATAGCAGATAAGAGTTTAATCATTAATATACATCATGCACATATGAAAGCAGACATCCAAGTTAATCATTATTTTAGCAGATATAGATCATTTCTGTGATAACATACAAAGATCCTAAATGTATGATAGAACATACAGATTATATGATACAACATATCATTCCTACATGTATATGATAGCAGATATAGATCCTATATATGCTAGTTGATATAGATCAATGTTTCATGATAAATGAGAGTTAATACGACTGTATATTTAAATCAAACATCTCTGAATTGACAGCTATCAATCACAAATTTAGACATTGCCCTTAAAATTAAAGTTAGTTGGACCTTTTGTCTCTAATGTAATATTTCACTGGATTAAAATCATGTCATTGTACATCTAAACATATCATAGAGATCATGTTGAGGGAATATGTCTTGGCCTGTTGGCACTAAAACAAACCCACTAGGGCTAGAACCAAGAGTTTTAATAGGCAGAGGGTTGTCCACCCATCCTTTGGACACCCTGAATTCAAAAATTGCCTCATTTGGACACCCTGTTTTACGAAGCTTTAACATGCGCGAGATAGGGAAACAGTTAAAAATTAGACACATCCATGTAGTTATTTAGACGATAATATGGTCCCTAAAATATTTTCAACAACAAAATCATAGACTTTTTACTTTATGGGGTCATATTTCCTTTAACATTCAGAATTTTTTTAATATAATTAGTATATATTAATGTTTAATGAAACAATATATGTGAGTATCTTTCATTTTGGGATGTATGATGTACATAAATGAAAATTTTAAAAACAAAAATTACATTGTTAAAATTACTGAAATATATGAACTATCTGGCAACTTGCAATGTGGCACATGTAAGTTAACAAAACTAATTTACCAGCAGGCTGAATAATGAGACTCAAGAGAGAAAAAAACATGCAGGATTTAATGCAATATTTAAGAAGCACTGATAGTGGGCTTGACAGTGTGTACAGAACAGAGTAGGTGATGAGTACAAAGTTTACAGAAGAGTTCCACGCTACAGTCATTATCACCAATATCTACAGGCACCAATTATAAACATATAATAATTGGCTTCCCACAACACATGTATGAGCATACTCTATCGGTCATCTTTACATAATTTATCTAACCCATCATTAACGCATTATGGGTACAATTAATGTGAATGTGATTACGCATGATAGAAGCCTAGAGGAAATTGTGCAGTTGGCCAGTGATTTCTAATATTACTGTACAATTTTGTCATTGGGACAGGCAGTGATGTCAAAGATAAAAAAAAATTCAGACTATAAAGGTCCATATATTTCTAAAAAAAATTTATCGCACTGGCACAGGGATGTCAAAAAATACAAAACTATAAATCCTTTCATGTTCTACATTTAGGTAAATCCATACAGTTATGGTTCTCTCATGGTCATGATAGCTAGACAAGCAGGTGAGTGACAAAAACCACTGGCAACAAACAGGATCAAGACTGAACATTAAACAAGCCATTGTTTAAGGATTTAAAGCATCTGGGTGAGCTGAGCAAGACATTAGCAGCCCACACATGGTTTCATGTTGCCCCTTCACTCAAGGAAAACACAGCACCAATGTCCATTCAGCCGAGCTCTTGTAAGCTTATATTATAACAAAGAGAAAATTTAAAGAACTCACCTGCATTTTAACAGCAACCAAAAGAGAAGTGAGATCATTTTCAAGTGGTTTGGTCACAATGAGACGAGTTAGGGTTAGACTGCATAATCTGTAATAAACCAACACATAATTAATATTTAGGAAATTACCTCTGACATAATTAGTGCTCGTTTCTGAAACTACATGATTTCCATTATGTGGCAATACATGTGCAATTATAGAATCTCTCCAATTATTTATATCCAAATCCTAATCATATAATCATTTTGAATGAATAACATAAGAGAAAAAAGGCACCAAAAAAACAAATACTAATTGAAGAACAGATAACTCTTTCTATAAGAGAAATGACTTGATCAGATTTGGAAACGCAACTTCCTTTAAGAAATCCATTACAAACTTATGCATTATATTAAACAGCAGAACATTCGCATGAATGACAATGAACCTCACAACTTGGTTCTGTTTGATTAGTGTTTTTTGTCGTTAACATTAAGATTAAAAGCCAGTCAATCATGCCATACATTATATGCTATCCCTAACAGCCAACACTATTATAGAACTGAAATATTGTTATAAAAGTATCACTGTCACTTAGAGCAACTTGTTCATTCATCACAGTTCACAATAATAACATTCGTTTGAGTATCAGTTGTTCATAAAAAGTGCACCAAATTACAAAGATTGATTTTACAGTTTTATGGTTTTCTTGTCTATTTGGCTTCTGCTTGAATATTACCAACTTAATTATCCATGGGCCTTTAGACTCTTGATAGTTCATCACTATTATAACATTGACTATTCTGACAGCTAGTGCAATATATTGTATAATCTCTTAAGTACTACTTTCTGCTTATAGTGGTTTAATATCTTGTCAGTGTTTGTTACCAGTGACGTTTACGGCTTACTTCATGCATTAGACTGGCATGTACCGTCATTCTTGTAAAATCACATTAAATACAAGATCACATAAAGTAAGCATGTATTACTGTGCTAGTAATAATTCAAACTGCATGCCACCTAGGCATTTGTTGTCTTTGGGCTCCAATGGAACTATTTTTAATGTGATTGCTCAAAAAAGGTGCCTGCAAGAATTGTTCTAAATTGCTTATCTTACGAAGTTACGATTCTTAATGACAACTAGGGTTTGATTCATGCAGTAGTGATTAGGAAGCCATTTTGCACATATACCACTATGCCATAGCTATGATCTGTGATTAAACCTACCAGGGATTCTTTGTCTATCTTAGCCGAATATAATGAGCAGCTAATCTGGGGAGATAACTCAATTTGAGACACCACTTTGCAACATTGATTTTACCGATATCCGCATAAAGTACACTAAAAACAACTACTATTAGGCATAAAAAATGATAACTTTTTAATATAAACAATTTGAAAGAACAGAATTATGTTCAGTACAAAACTGAATATTTGCACCGTCGGCTGTACAAACAGTATATACATGTTTACAATGTATGTAAGACAAAGTCAGTGATGGAGTTAATACTAAATCCATTATCGTTTTGGCGGACCAGAGGCCGGTTGATGCAAGTGCTATTAGACAACACCATACCATGCTGAAGGTTTATCTCTAATCCACTATAATAGAGATTCAATCTGCTGTTACCGATTTATACTCTTCCAAACAACTGGATCACAGTAACATGCCTGGAAAATATGTTATTGGTTCACAATACTTTATAAATCATGGGCAGTCATTCTTTAAACTGGTGTGGACCCCCAGACAACAGCAAATTTCCATCTGAGAGTTCAAATGTATTATATTAAACTGACTGAGCAACAAATTAGAATATAGAAGGTACAGTAAATGTCCAAGGTATAGAGAATAGTTACAGGCTGTAATTAAGTTGCTTAGCTTCTCTATAAAGTTCTCTTATTGTGTTTGTTCATCCTTCAGTATTGAGATATTAATTCCTACAAATTGAATTATCAGCTTCAGTGTAATGTATAGAGGAAGGCTCTTCTTTTCATTGAGTGTAGGTGCACATTGGATTGACAGAGCAACAAATTAGAATATAGAAGGTAAATGTTGAACTATAGAGAACAAAGTAGTAGCAGGCTGTTAGCACTGCTTAGCTTATTGTGGTTGTTCATCCTTCAGTATTGAGATATTAATTCCTACAAATTGAATTATCAGCTAATGTATAGAGGAAGGCTCTTCCTTTCACAGAGTGGAAGCAGGTGCAAATGTAGGGCAAATTGTTGAGAGGATGATCTAAGACAGATCCGTAGCTGGGTGTTGTTTACAGATAGCCTGGAGATTCCACAACCTCAGATAAAGAAGTGCAAACCACAGCAGGCAACATAACTCTTGAAAAATACCTTTCCAAAGACAACAAGATTGATTGATTGGTATTTTATGGTATACCCAAAAGTACTTCACCTATTTGGTAGAGGTGTATTCCAACAGTACTGGACAACCATAAAATGTCAAGTTTTTTGCTTAATGCCTGTTGGAAAATTAATTATCCTGAAGTTTCAAGTCTTGGGCAGCATTGCTATGCTTAAAACAAACTGAAAAAGAATAAGCATCGCAAAGTTGTATGTCTGTATTCACGGCTTTCCATGAACATTTTAAACAAGAGTTAAAAAACACTCACCTGAGTATTTCAACTATATGAATTATGGAAGTGATATCCATTCAGCATAATATTTGGGCAAGAGTGTTTTATGTGCACGACAATGATCACTCTTGTTAGTTGTTGCATGGAAAGCCCTGCTTTATTACAGCTATGTGTATGTGTTAATTTATAGAATTAGTAAAACTACAATCTTATCTGGTAACAACTTTGTATTGTTCACTTTTTGGTGCACACCCAAATCAAAAACCTGGCAAAAGCAACCAGCAATTACAATATATTTTCAAGGCACATGATGAATTTAATTTGTTCGGTAATCTGTTTGGAGTTTTAATGTGCTATTATTTTCATTCATTTGGGGCATCAGCTCAAAGGATTAAAAAAAAAAAACAGCTTTGACGTAATTGGCAAAAAACTTACAAAACATACAATCTTTTTACCAAAAAGATCAAATGATCAGTCCAAGGCGCCATATAGATAACAAATTGGCTCTGTGTTGCCCTTAGCTAGACTATCAGCTACCCACGAGAATTTATGCAATAGTGTTGCCTGGAAGTTTCCTGGAGCCATTCACCTACAGTGTATTGCTCATGAGGCGAACAGTAAATTACATTCCAGATGTGTCAATAACCATTTCCTAGCGTTGATCAAGTTCTCTCCTCTAGCAAGTCCTTCTGATCTACTAAAATAACATTTTTATCTCATTTGAAAATGTCTAGTGGTGTCTGTGGTGCCATCCCTATATCTGACTTTTCGCACTATATTCAAATCTACTTAAGTGTCCTTTGTCTGATATTGTGAACTGAAGAATTCTGACTAATCCTGAAGAAATTTTGTATTCTGCAGGACATTTCAAGTAATAACATTGACCAGAGTGGCCAAGAAACGTTAATTCACTAAACATTATAACAAACCAGCCAAATGAGAGACTTTAGTGTGTTTGTTTATTTGATATTTAACTTCATCTGCTATCAAGTGTATGTCACTTCTATGACCCCTCAGCTTCCCGGGTGGTAACTGTAAAACATGGTTACCTCATAATTATAATACACCTTAAAACTTTCCCTATAATCCCTATATATGTCATGGTTAACAAACCTGAGTGGTATATAGGAGAGGGTTCAGGGGCTAGAACTTGATCAAAGTGATATTAAATTAATTTAATCCGCTTATCACAGGACTTCATGGAAACTTCAAGCGTTATCTCTAATCAACTATTAGTGGTTTAATCTGGTAAGTCGAACATTAAAATGGCTAAGTAATGATGCATCCTTCAAGAGATAGATTCTACACTCTTATTTATAGCTTCATTTTAATATTATATGATATCAGACCTGTGCTGTTGGGGAGAATGCATTACAGCACAGGACTTGATATCATAATATGATGGTTTGTCTGTACTAGTTTTACGATGTTATTATGCCAGCTCAAAGTGAAGGCCCCAAACATTTTCAAACAGTTGAGCAATGATGCAGCATTTGAGTTACTGTCCTTAATACATTATTCAATGCCAAGGACTATTTGATAGACCAATACTGTAGGTGCCTGCTTGGTTTTATGCTGTTCTTAATGCATTATCATTCATATGACATTTAATACCTTAGCCAAAGGTGAAGCTACCAAACATGTTACATGTATAATCAAACAAATATTGTGCAAATACGGGGTTTTCCGGTTATGACATTACGACAACAGAGTGACGTCCCTTTGCGAAATATTATTTTTTGCAAAAGTTACAATTTTAAAGTTGGCAACGTCATTTCGCAAAGGGACGTCACTCTGTTGTCGTGACGTCATAACTGGAAATCCCCGTATTGACAAAGCAGAATGTCTCCAGAATTTTACTTCATCTTGCCCCTTACCTCAGAGAGCAACAGGGAATATGAAGGTCCAAACAAACATCACCATTTAACCATTTTATCAGCAATATTCCTGTACATGTAAGTGTTACATACTAGCAAATAGGTGTAGTACTCTAACTCGAGTGTTGATTGGTTAGTAATAATAGATTTAACAAATTTCATATAAATAAAAACAATTCACCACAAGGACAAGATTCAGCATTTATATAAGATCCAATTAAATTGGATTCTGAAATATTTTTATGTTGAGAATTTTGAAGAGGAAAATGTTCAGGATTTAAGGCATATACATCATACACAATGTGACATGTATGTACGTTGTGGGTGCCGGAAATGACTGGCATACTTATCTTCATAGCTGCAAACCATCCTTTTTATAAACTATTAACATATCACCTGTCAATGTAACATCACTAACACAGCATTCCAGACAGCTACCTGCAATTCTTTCACCAAAATCTTCAAAACACATTCATAGTGCCAGTATATTTCATGGCTTTTTTCCCCAACAGTATCAGGTAGCATACCAATGTTTATGGAACAAGCCTCAAGGTTTATATAAGTAGTTTTTGGCTGGATTGGGGTTACGTTTATTTCATTCATACGAGTTGATGGTGGATAAGTCTAATGGGAGTTGATGGTTGATAAGTCTTATTAATTGGAGTTGATAGTGGATCAGTCTAATGGGAGATGGATACCAGCTTTGTAAACCAAGCAACAATGTGGGAGAAGTATGATTGATTGAACGGTGTTCTACGCTGCACTTAATGGTATTTCCCTTATATGCAAATGTTAGGTTATCTCACAAAAATTTATACGACCGATTTTAAGGTTCTGCCAGAAAAGATTACAGCACATGCCTGTACACTTCAAGCAAACTGCCCATAGTCAGAGGGCGGGTGAATGGTGAAGAGTAGATGCTTATATCATCTTGTTGAATTACACAGCCAACAAAGATATGATGTTGTGGCTCACGACACTTTTTGGATTGAGGCCTGCCTCAAAATCACAAGCTATATTGAATCAGTATGGCCTCTTAATACCTACATGTACCAGGCCTTCTGATTTGAGATGATTGATCTGTGTTAAAGCATAGGACAGCAAACCTGAAACAGAAGGCCTGATGTACATGTAGCCATAAAACACTTGTTGAATATTCACAAGAGTGTTCCATTCATAAAACATGCACTCCCATGCAAATTACATGTGAATTATATGTGTTTGTTTGATTGGGGTTTAACATCATACTCTAGGATATTTCACTTAAGCTTATATGACGATGGGTTGTCCACTTCACATTGTTCCTTGCCTTATTACAGTGGAAAAACCGAGAGCAAACCTCGTACCCCATTTTAAATCAATCAAAAGTGAGGGCTGTACTGCTGACAAATGATTGCTTGTAACAGGAATATACAAGTTGAGTGGTCCTTTACTCAGAATCTATCTAACCCGCAAGCGTCCAAGGAACAATGGAATTTTAATTGGAGAAATCTGATAGAGTTCACTTAGTTCAAAAGGTCAGGAAGACTCATAGAGCATAGCTAGATCAAGTGATGACAATCGCCAGGCCCAATACATGGTGTGACATAATACAGACATATATTATGCAATTTAATTAAAATCATGGTTGAGATTGAGATCTAACGCAATCACCCTACATGTACTTACAATGTCGATTGGTTTCTTAAATTAACCCATTTCCCCTGACAAACCGAATTTTACAGACTGCGCATTTTAACATGATGAATGGATACTCGGACAATCAACAATATTATTAAAATAATAAACTTTGAAGTGAGTTGCATTCAGGGGCTTAGCCAGAAATCTCCTGCATGTTAAAGTTTCTTAAAACAGGGTGTCCAAATGAGGCAATTGTTCACTTCAGGGTGTCCGTTGCATTTTTTCCTGTTTACTACATGTGACTTACAACATCAACACGGAAACAAATCGGGCGACTTCGAATTGTTTTGACTGAATTTGGTGTTTATCATAGCCCTGTGTTATCTGTGTTTTTATTGGACAACTGAAACTGACCTTTCGTGAACCCCAGTAAGCTTGACCTTATTGAACAGTATAAAAGATGTGATTGCATTAGATCTCAATATAGTGCCAACTATGTTTTATAGCTTGTATTATACAACCAACATTAAGTAAAGTTTTAAATCTTGGACTTGATAAGTAGTTTCAAAGATAAATCAAACAAGCACACTCCACAGGTATATAGATAAATTGTAAACTGATGAATCATCTCAGGGCTGCTCCAGATAAAACTCTCTAGGACAGACTTGTTATCTACATAACTTGTGGCTACATTTCATTGATGTCAATAAAAGGCAATATTTTTTATAAATTGTATGCTTGTTTTTTACATTACAATACAATAACACTAAATACTTACATAACAACATATGACACAGATGCAAAGATGCACAGATACACGTATGTAAATGTACTCAGTTATGTTAACATGTTTTCAAAATGGTACTCTAATCCCATGCACCGACTGACTATTAAAGGGCATTATAATGTAACCTGTAATCAGTCATACTGTCTTAACTCTCCCTCCCCCAACAAAATATGAGCCAGGGTATACCCTAAATGCAGTCGTTTGTTGATTAAATCTTTAAAAGATAGATTTATATACAACACTCTTGTGTAAACATAACAAAAATGGGCCACTCTTGATAGCGGTAGCTGGTACTGAGTTTTTTAAAACAATGGAAAGTGAATAGTCTACAAGGAGCCAAAATCTGAACTGCTCCAAATGTATATGTACCGTACTAATAGGTAACTGGTTTGTTTGATTTGGGTTTACCATTTAACGCCATACTTAAGGTTATTTCACTCACATGATGACTTGTAAGCCCAATGGATGAAGGAGAGCACCCTCAACTGTACAAATAGTAAATATAAATTGTTGGCCAGAAATTGAACCTGTCTTTCAAATCCTCAGCAATGCATTTCCGATATATCAGTCATGTAAGACAAAATGTGAATTCTGAGTTCTGGGTCAGAGTTAATATTGAAACCAACCCTATTACAATAACTCTAAACCAACCCTATTACAATAACTCTAAACCAACCCTATTACAATAACTCTAAACCAACCCTATTACAATAACTCTAA
>JAQQZZ010103832.1:0-16150 GCA_030265115.1 Mopalia vespertina
ACAGAAGTTTGTAATAAATATCGATTACTTATTGAACGGAAATATAACAAAACCGCTCTTGAACGATTGCAATCGTCTGCCTAGTGTATTACATGTTTACAAATCGTATACATGACAATGCCCAGAAACAAGTTTTGATTAGAGACAGAGTGATGAAAGTGTAACAAAGATATTGATTACAGCATAAGTTGGCCATTTAGTTAAACGCTGGCAATTGTTAACGGTACAAACCGTTATACACTTTATAGGCAGACAATTTGTGTTCAAAAGGCGATTGGCATAAATTGTTGTAAAGCTTGATTGAAGTTCTTTATAATCCCCAACACAAATACCCATTTCTTTAGCATTAAATGTCATATATAGAGATACAAGGTCGATAGCGTTGTTAAGAAAGTTGTTTTCTTTCACTGTGCTCAAGTATTTAAGATCTCAAGTAACTTTCTTTAGCAGCTTAATACGAGAGCAAATCCTGCTAATGTCACGTTTTCCGTATAGTCTGATTACTTCGTGCCCGTTGTAGTCACGAATTATAAAAATACTCTACGTCAGTTCTTTGTCAGGACTTCATGTCATTTATGTAAATAATGCCATGCTACTTTACTCGCCATTATGGTTTGAAAGGTATCCAGTGGTTCTCTCCTTGTTGTCAGTGTGAAGTAGTGGTCGTGTCTTTAGCAGAGAGTAATAATGCGAAATGAATGCAAAGGAAACGGATGTACTATTGACAATCTCAATGCGCGCAATAATCCAAGTACGATACCTTTGTTCTGCTAAGAATTTGAAAAGAGTTGACTTCTCCCCAGGTCCTTTCCTTTCGACATCATACACATTGGGTGTCAATGTGCAAGTAGTTATTGAATAACTTTTCAGGTTAAATTTACATGCTTAGCCATTTTAGGATTCACATCATTAAATATTTTATCCAAAATGTTTGCAGTTGTTACAGTGTCAATTTAAACAAATATTTTGTTAATACATCTATTAGCCTCCGGTGTGGCATAAACATGCATGACAACCAATCAAACAATCAAATAAGTCTTCCACGTAACAATATCTGTTCATTGCTTAAAGAGTTCAAAATAGCCTTCTGATAACTCGAATGAAGCACAAATAATTCAACTAAACTGGCTCTTACGAATTTCTTGGACACGGCTAGATTTTCCTGTGCCAGTTTTGTTGCACAACTGACCAGTGAACTCTTTAAATCCTGTAGTGAACAAACTGTATATTGTTCTGTCGACCAGTATCTTAACATACTTATCTTGATGCGTCTTCTATGACGACTGTGGTCAACCTATTTAATCGTTTCATAACACACTTATCTCCGATAAGAAGTTTATCAAATCCACTTGACAGGATGATATGGTGACACTTATCAAATCCATCCTAGTCTGCATCTAGTTTTCGTTTTACTATTATTCTGTATGACCAAACTGTGTTAAGTTGGGAAAGACAGATACAAGTCAATCGAATTCAGTACGAAGATGCCTGCAGCTTGCTTGAGCCAATGCATTGATAACACAGACACAGTAGTCACCGTGGAAGATTTTACTTTGCTTCGTTACAGATAGCTAGTAGTGCTTTTCAGTTACGCTGTGTGTTTTTTTGTATTACCCCAGTGACTTGGCACACTGCTGAGAATTTCTCTTAAGAGAAATATGAGATGTTACTGTAGCAGAAACGTATCCTTCCTGGAAGAGGGTTCTTCATAGCTCCCGCAGCGAATTTCAATTCCCGCTGCCCTCAGTGCAGCAGTGCATTCTATCGGAGTTGTCATAATTACTTTAAGGATAGTCTTTGGTTTTCGAACCTTTTTATATAGCAACTTGATCACAGCTGTTTATCAAAGTCGGTTCAGTCTACATTAATTGTTGACTTTGATACGATCTGATCAATTAAAATACAAATAGAATAGTCCTTTTATTTGACTCTTTACTAGGATCTAAGTTAATACCGAACAAATAGAGTGTCTGAAGTATCTGAATTCAGGCCAGACTTCGTTGAAGATTTGTATAGTGAATCAAGTTTTGATAACAGGGTTTGTTACTACAGCTGTCCATGATACTAATCTAAGTAGTGTTGCCTAAGACGAAGATCTCAAAAGGACGGGATCATTTTACGACTGTCATTACAGGTATGTAAAATATGTAAAATGATGTTTGTCTCAAACAGCCGATCAGTTACGTGATATAATTACATAATTATAGTAAACAATTCACATAGCAGATGTTCCAGAGTCTGCCCCCAACGATTTCATCAGAACCTATATTAACATATTATATTAACCGAGAAATTATGACTTTTAGTTTAACGTGGTTGTTCAAATGTAAGTCACGCTTTTATGTAGCTCGGATAAAGTCTTTGTCATGTTTTCTGTAATCCTTGTTTCTATTCCTTCGGCATTTCCTCAGAAATCACGATTTCTCCATTGATTCTCAGATATTAATTAAGAAGTCTATGATAACTTCCGTACCATATGAAACGTGTTAGATATTTGTCCTAAATCACTTTCATCGAGGGGGGACTTTCGTACATCTGAAGCCTCCATCAACGAGCAAACGTTTTGATTGGTATTTTACACCGTTTGACTTGTATGCCTGCTGTGCGTTACATTAGTAATTAACACTAGGTTTTGATAATATTAGAGTTAAACTTCCTCCAGTGCTAAGTAAAGACAGCCTTGCTTGTCGCCAAACAAACTGCCCTTAGTCAGAGGGCACATTAATTTTGTATTGGGTTGTTACACCAATATCAATTGATAGTGAATCTCATGAAGAAACTTCAGTGCATCGTTCGACGCACAGAACTACATTGTACCGATACAGCCAAACGTTAACGCTAACATTTTTATTTTAACTCCCGCTTTGTTAATACTAAAATGACATTTCCGAACTAGGTGTTTCGATAGCCTTTGAAGATTCCTATGATCGACTCCATTCTTGACAAGGAATACCTCCAACAAATACTCCATGCTGGGTAATATACTCTAAACTTCCAGGTAGGAGGACTAACCTTAGAAACGAAAAGAGAAAAGGTTGATTTAGAGGTATTTGTGAGTGGAATAGAACAACACCTTTGATATGCAATGTAACCCAAACTTCTTATACTTAATAAATCTAGGCAGTAGATATTCATACATACTATGCTGTTTTTAATAAAAACAATTCTTTTGTCAGCTTTCATCTTTTCGATCTGTGTCTCACTCCTATTAGAGGGGTTGTGAATGTCCGCTCCAGCTGACTAACCTTCTATTTTGTAGAAGGCCGGGTGGCTGAGTAGTCTAGCTGGCCGGCATTTACTGCTGGCGATTCGGTGCGTAGCTGTGAGGGTCGTGGGCTCGATTCCCAGACGGGATTCAACCTGCAAAATGTTCTGAACTAGAATCTGTACATACATATGTAGTCTTCAGTATACTGCTCTCGTTGATTCTGATATATATGCAGTCTTCAGTATACTGCTCACGTTGATTCTGATATATATGTAGTCTCCAGTATACTGCACCCGTTGATTCTGATATATATGCAGTCTTCAGTATACTGCATCCGTTGATTCTGATATATATGCAGTCTTGGTATACTGCTCCCGTTGATTCTGATATAATGCAGTCTTCAGTATACTGCTCCCGTTGATTCTGATATATATGCAGTCTTCAGTATACTGCTCCCGTTGATTCTGATATATATGCAGTCTTCAGTATACTTACCATATATTCAGCAGTTCGCCCTTTACTTACAATTCTAATGTGGAATGTCTAATTCAATTTAAACCTGGCCGAATTTCTGACCTAAATTAATCTGCTAGATTGGAACCATTAAAAACTGGATTAATATACCAAGACGCCAAGTCGGATTAATCACTGGGACATGATCCAATGTTGGCGTCGATGTTCTGTCCATCGTATGTTCCAACCATTTGCCGTATTATCAACAAGCTGTGTCTAGTTCTTAAGGAAATTGAATCCCCGTTTGTTTTCAATAATGTTTTATGCTGAATATAGTGATAATCGAATTAATATTTTGTGAACAAGACGGCAGCTTAAAAGTTCCTTCAAGCCATCCGGGCTATCTGTTGTATTCTGTATTCATGTCTGTGTCCAATAATTCTTCTTGATTCAAGCTGTTTAAATTATTCGTAATTTCGCTTTCCTTCACGAATCATTGTTCATTAGAATTGATATTTTGTGTCAACACTTTCTGCCAGAACTCTTCTAATAATGAATTAACTAATTGGTTTGTGTGTTTGTGACTGCACCATGAGTGATGGAAATAACCCCGACGCCACTGGCAATAAACAATGACAGCACAAATACAGGGCAACCACAGGACCTAATACAAATACATCACAAGCAGATCGGCTCTAAGAGCGGCAAGGCGACAGGTAGGTCCTTCTTAACACAAAAATCTCCAATATTACTTGTTCTACAAGTTAGGAAAGTGGTCATTTGAAGGAAAACCGCAAATCCAGTGCAGCTCTAAATGGGCATCACTCCCATTCACTTATGTTTTCAAACCATAACAATGTTTAATACTATCTCTCAGAATTTATCATCCAACAGTGCATACATGTCGTGGTTGAATTGCACATTTGATATTGTTTTGCAGAAAATCTTTTGCAATTAGTTCATTCGTCCAATGAGCATGCGGCATAAGGGGATAAAACATTTGATTAAACCGTCGCCGTCTTACCTCCATAACCGCGTATAGACCGCTTGGTCATAAACTAGGACCATTTGTAGTGATATTCGGTAAATTACCGAACATTGTGCGGACATCGCAACGCAATTTTGAACTGTAGATCAATGCAATTTTTTTTAAAAAGATACTTGGAATTCATTTATTCTTAAATCATTTTTTTTAAGTTGACCCACATCAAAGATTATCAAATTTCTAAGCAGCAACTTCCCGAGATGTCGTGATGGCACGGGTTCATTCCTAAGTTGCTGTCTGCTTTGAACAGCTAGATGGTACGTGATGGTAACAGAATGTTTCGGAAAATCGCTCTATTTCATAATTTGTGACAGCAGTAGACACAATTTGTCACCACTGGAACGATATAACTTAATTCTGACCAAATTCATTACAGTGTTACATTTTTTTTTCCATCCTGGTATATAATCGTTACTTATTTTATTGTGATTGCCCATGTGTCTTTATGGTGTTAAATCGCACCAGAGCGCTCGATTTCCACTCGTTAAATCGTCTTTATTTGTCTGTAGGCTGTTCAGTGTTTGAGATGCGTCTGTAGCCGGGTTAAAAATATGTATATAAAACCTTCTGTTAAACCACCAACGGACACATCTGCTGTTTAAGCCTCCAGCGAAATACACGCTGTCCTAAATATCTTCGGACATCAACGAAATATTTGTTGTGAAGTTTTTGTTGTTTTAATTTGTGATTCCTTCACGATAATATTCATTTCTTGTGCAGCTTTGTTTTTATCATACTCGATGCCTGAGTTGAGCAAGTCTTTTCAAATTTGTTCTTCATTTTCTTTTTCTTTTCTGTTTGTAGCTTTTTAATTTTTTTTTTTTTTTGCAGATGGTTTCTGAGTTTCATTTCCCCAATTCAAATATTTATAAACTAGACTGAGTGTAGCGGGTTTATATACCGGTGAAATGTGAATCTGAATGGAACATTGCTTGATTGTTTGATTGATTCATTGGTGTATCACGTCTTTTGCTTTAGAATATGTCGCTTGTTTTAAGACGGTGTATTCTACGGTGACTAGTAGCACTAACACCACGATATAATATTAAGTGTTTTATTAACTAGACTGATAGATTTCTCACGATTTTAAATTAAATGTCTTTCGTCCTTTAACCCAGTTTAGAGATCAGAAATACCGCAATACTCTGGTGCCAAATAAATACACTCCATTTGTAAAGAGTTAGTGGCGAAGCGTGACCATAATGCAAATAAGACACCATTAGCCTTTTCTTGCTGCAGATGTAGGTAAATCATTGCAGTACTGGGGATATTAGTACTGCAACTCGGACGACCTTTCTTCTAATCCCTGACTGGAATACTTATTTTCAACATCCTGTCAGAGTTTCCTTATATATCTTAGAGAGTACCACATTTCTGTTGTCATTGCATACTCTTTCTCTACGCATATCAAGCTCTAACCATACATTTGACTGAGATAGTCGCCACGTTAATTCTGAGGTGTCGATTTGAATGTTAATATTTGCAAGTTCACTGGAAAGACTTTTACAATTTTTTTTGACTGGATATCTATTGGTGAAGGAAATCGGCTTAAAATGTTTTAGCATATCGCTCATACAACGACATTAGTATATTGCATAATTTGAGTGTCAATGATTATTAATCAAACCACATCTTATTAGAAATATGTGATGAAGTTTAGATTAAAAGCTCAGTACTTTGGCAGAGAAACAAAACATTTGTCACTTAGAAGACAAAACATTGGCTTGTGAATTGTATGTCACTTATTCTTTATCAACCGATTTATTATTATTAAGTTGTGATCAAGATAAGAAAATAAGACGACTCAGATTATGCACAGGCGAATGGCAGAATAGACTGAAGGGCACCACAATCTGTACGAAAAATCACACACAAAATATATGCAATTTTAAAAAAGATGCAATGAAATAATATGTGCTAAAGAACATTTTACAGTGTTTGTGACCTAGAAAAGTAAACTTTAATGCAAGCATTTATGTTTACATTTACTCTTTAAAAACTCATGTTTTAAACTCATTCATTTTCCTTTTATAAAGTGCATAAAACAAGGAAATATAAAGCTATCTCAAAAAACGCTCGACTATGAAAGCCATCTGAAATATCCCAGGTCAGTTTGCCCTTAAAGCCTAACGTAATCTGTTGAAAAATATGACACATTGTCACTCGTTTACGTGCCATAAGAACTTCCAAAGCAGACATTATAATTCCGGCACAATTGTGTTACAATGATTGAAAAAATATCAATTTGTCTTCCATTGAACTATTAATATCTGTCGACATTTAACGCAATTCAATCTGGCTCCAAGCAGGTGCCTGTGTGAGTTGACCAAAATTAAATCGACGCTTTGCTAATCAGCTCCACCAGCATCGCGTAATATCGATGTGATTTCATTTCCTACATGAATGAAAAATAAGTTTACGTCTCATAAAAGCAATAATTTGTCAAACTAAAAAATGTATGCTTTTTTTTTAAAATAATTTCTGTGCAGACCCTATCTGGTCTCTCTCTAACAAGCCTATTGGCAGCATTGCGACGTCAGTGTGGAACACTGAGTCAATGCATGCATACAATTGACTAGAAATAAAGTTTGTTTGATTTAAGATTTAATGTCGTACTCAGGGTTATTTTACCGATATGAGGACGGATTTTCCACTTCGCTCTGCCTTACTGAAATTTGGTGGACAACCTGGAAGAAACATAATTAAAACCACTCAGGTGATTGTCTGAGCCACAACGTATGACCTTACTAATGGGATTTCCAGTTGTCTAACATATATGACTATTGTGTGTGAGTAATTTCTTTTTATCGAGCTTAGTCAATTCAAGATGTTAAAGCTGGAGCTATAATAAAGTATAGTAACAACTCTGACGAAAGATAATGAATTCATTTTGACTCAACGTTTCGGTTTATTGATCAAACCATCATCAGTGGTAGTCATAATATGTAGCTATAATGTTAACGTATATTGATGAATTAAGTAGGTCTATTGCATACCGTCTCTTTTAGTAACTCCCAGGTTACCTTGCTGTATAGAGCGGAGAAATTCGTATGCCAAACGGTGTCGAACGTTGGGTCTAAAATGACCGACCATAGAGCTCTTTCCGAGCATTTCGCAATCGTCACGTCATGTGTGCGTGTGTGTGTTTAATTAAATTTCCATTGGACAGTGAATTCCGTGGCATTTAATGAACTCCGCATTGCCCCAGTGCATGGAAGCCATTTGCTATACGTTTTGACATATCTAACTGCTGTAAGACAAAAACTGTGGAACGTATTAAGGTCTGGTTTTGTACTTAAACCTAAAAGAAAAATCGCAATGGAGAGCAAACAAATAAATTAAAGTAAAAAAACAACAAGCCAACAGAAATAGCAACGTGTTAAATGTTTTTAAACGCGAATTTTCATCAATAACATCGAAGACAGCTCTGTCAAAAGTAGTTCCCACGTTTTGTGTGTTCATCGCGTTTGCTCATTGTTAACATATCCTGAGTGGTAAAGTCTGTTGTGATTTCCTGCACATAGTGACACTTTACATGTATTTAACATCCAATCGTCTCGTGGAGCCTTAATTTCATTTTCATTTCACTTATTCACCAGAAGTATACTTATATGAATATTTACAGTAAAAATGTACACTTAAAAAAACAAATGTACGTATTAAATTATCTAAAATATCATTGTTTTTCTGGTGGGAAAATAAGCCTTATTTTATCCCATTATATACATAAACGATAGATAATTAAAATTAACTTATACATAGCAAAAGCTGATGTAATTAGTGAATTGCGAAAAAGTATTGATTAAGGTTAGCGGTAATAATTAGTTATCAATAAAGATTGGTACAGAAGGGTCAAATTCACTGGATGAATTAATAATTCTTATTGCACGTTTGTGAAGCCGTATAATGCAACATAACACATTACAATGTGTATGAAATGGGTATATATGGGAATGGTATATTAAAAATAATATGTTCTTGTTGATAATCGATTTTATGTTTGAAATGATACCCTTATTCAGTGATATATGTATTTTTTGCACATATTATTACGTGAGCTGTCCAAGTCAGTTTATTTTAAAATGTTACGCCGAAAAAGTAACATTTTTTGAATTAGTTTATGATGGTACCAGATATTGAAAGAGGTTGAGGTGTGATATAAAGGTATTTTGATTAATTAATATTTCAGGAAAGTCCGTTACTAAATAGCCAATCATAATTTGTCTTCAGATTTGGGGTTTAAAGTTTGACAGAAAGTTAAAATATCACTATTAGACATTAATGCACTGGTGTCATCATCAAAAAGAAATATCTCAAGTATGAATGAGACATTGATGATATCATTCATGTAAATTATAAACCATAAAGATCCTAATATAGATCCTTGTGGTACACCAGTCTGTAATGTTGTAAAGGTTGACTGGTGATCCTTATAGGTAAGACAGTGCTTGCGGTTGTTTAAGTAACTAACAAACCAGCCAGTGGTTATATTACTTAATCCATCATGTTATATTCTTTTAAAAACTAAATAGCATAATCAAAAGCTCCTGGATTAGCGGTCACTTCCAAAGGCTTTATTTATTGGTATCTTACTTATACCTCAAGGACATATTAGTTTTACAATAAATTATTTTACGGCAGCTACTCAATCAAATGTTTGGACATGTACATTTTCATCAGCTCTAAATGAATGATGTATTTAAAGCTTGAGAAAGAAATTAACCCAGTTGGTCCCAATATTGGCTGTTAAAGAGTAATTGGGTTTTACTTTACTAACAAAAATGAATCGCGAGGGTGGTTTTTACGAGGTTTCCTCCCGGTTTTCCACCGTAATAAGGCAAGAAACAGCGTGAAATGGACAATCCGTCGTCATATAAGTGAAATGCCCTTGGGAACGACGTTAAACCCCAATCAAACAAACAAGCAAATAAACTAACAAAAATGATTGCGACTGCAGTGTTGTGACGAGATAGACTTTTATACTTGGAATTCCGACTGTTGTCGTTTATAATATCAACAAGCAACCCATTGTTTTTCACTGTAATGGCCTAAAACTTGAAAGGATATTTTGGTTATGTTTAAGTGTTCCATAGCCGTGTAGCGCGACTTGTGTTTTATTGGCTTACATCTCTTGTATTAGAAGTAGAGTTTTATGGGCTCTTGGTTATTACTTACATAGCTGAAAGCAAAGATGGCAACTTCCAGTATTTAATATTGCGTGAGCATGGCTAGAGAGGTGTACAAATACGGTACAATACCATTGTATAGAATATAGTCCTTGCTAGTTTAAAAATCAGTAATCTTATGATACTGATATAAAGTCAAGACATTTGCTGTTTGCTGCACTTCGATATAGTCCTTTATGCATGCAAGACAACAACAACATAACAATACAATTGCAATAGTCTCGTTGTGCTTTAAAGATTTGTTTGTTTGTTTGGATGGCGCATTCAAATCAATTAAATAATGATTGATGCGCGCCAATATTTTACATTGGGTATTGTCTGTATATACCTTAATGTTTATCCTGGCGGGTATTTAATTTGTTTGTCATATATAATCTATATGACGTGTAAATAAATGTTATAGTTACAACATGCTATTAAACAGATGTGTTTGACAGATAATTTGATTAACAAGCGGAGTAGCTATCAGGTCCATCACTGGAGGCTTTTTTTGAAAATATATGCTCATAATCCCAGTCAAATCACCTTTTCCTACTTTTGTTTAAGTTTAGGATTCTAACATAGTTTCTGTTTCCCATTCGCTTATTTTGAACCATGCTCACATACAAAGACATTTCAAAGACACCCCTGATATCCATTCTGTAGAGCTATTCGTTGTTCTGTCGTGAGAAGCTAGTGATATTTTCGCACTGTAAATATGTCATGAAAAGATGACATCACATGTTGACATCGTCTTAATTGTGACGTCATGTCGGTCTGACGATACAATGTAATTCATTACTCTCCTGGGTCCCGATCCACAAAGCGATCTTAGCCTAAATTCATCTAAATCGTCATAACGACAAGTGCTCATTGCATTGTGTCGTCATGGTAATTAGGTAACTATGTACAATGTCACAAAAAATAATCACTTTGCTTCTTGTGCTAAAAACATCTGGTATTGTCATAAATTAGCATTGCTGATAATATTTTGACTTGGCTCTTCGTTTGTCCCTTAAATAACTGCCAAAAAATAGTTTAAAACGGTTAGTTTTTGTTTCGCCAGCTTGTCTGACGGTGAGCTCATCTCGCGAGGGGTATCTTGAGGAGATGGGACACGAAACGAAACATACACCCTGTACAGGAGATTGCTGAATGCCAAGTGGGCCTATGGTAGAGAATTGTATTTTCTTTTTGCAATATGACATTCCAGTATCGCGACTGTTGTACTGTGACATTATTTGGTAGTTGCGCTCGACAATTTGTATACTTGCCAGGCAAAGCAAAATATCTAGATTGGTACACGAAAATCACATTAAAGCGAACACATTCGGGTAATGTGTGAGAAAAAGAGTATGCGAATCGGTCCGCTTTCTGAAATAGTCATCTAGACCACTAAAGGGACGATCAAATTTGGGAAGAACCCATTAAGAGTCATTAAATATACATACACAATATATCCGTGTATACATCGACAGTGTTGATTCTGAAATAGACGAGAATAGCACAGCAGAGATGATCAAATTTGAGAAATAGCTATCAGACTGTACATTAAGTCTGAAGTCGAATAGGTTAATGGAGACAGGAAAGGGGTCTACATAATTCTCGTTCATCCTGTGACAGAAACATCACACGATCTCATTTACTGTGAGACTCCGGTAGACGAACGATGTGTAACCTTACACTTTACGTCCCCTTTAATAACTGTTCGGTTTATCCACACAATTTCTGTGTATATCGTCATAAATTAAGACTCTATCAAAATATTTGAGATAAGTTGTTACACAAGGTTGATTTACCATTCATGTTTAATGCTCTTCTTCAGCTGTCCTATTTGTTTTCTTCTCTTATAAATGTGTACAGCGGGTATTGACGCAAGGGTATTCCATTATTGTAATTCAACTGTTGATTTCGGATAAACAAATGAAATTGCTTTCACCAAATATGTTTTATTAATATGATAAATCAAATGAACTTGCTTTCAGCAAATAAGCCTTATTAATATCATACTGACATTAACTAAACCCACAAGACACCACGAGACTTTCACGCAATCGTTGAGCTACCATGCAATGGGTTATTGTGGAGGAGCACGAAGAGCATGTGTCCACACTTCACTAGCAAATTGACGATTTATGTCGTCCTGGTAAACCCATCTATTTCTTACACGAAGCAATTTTCCGGGATGTATTCTGTTCATTTTTCGTCTTGGTTCTAAAACCGTTCATTTTGTTAGCGGTACTGGAGATCAGGATACAAAATGACCAATATACGTTCAATGCTACAGAACTTTGAGTCAGACTGCAATCTGTATTGAAGAACGTTGGGAGACTAATTGTTAGACCATATCAGTACCGTTCCAAGAGACGAGTAAAATTTTAATTTATTAATAAACCTACTGACAATGAAACTGGAGAAATCGTGGGCTAGCATGGTTTAATTACATTCCACTTCTTTGTTTTTCACAATTTCGAAATACAATACAGTATAATTGTCATGTTTGAAAACAAAATCCACCAGGGTATAATGTTTCTGTCTGATATGCAGCGATTGTACGACACAGTGGAATATGGGTACATGTACATGAGTGAGCAGTTAGTTTATAACACATTATAATGTAGACAGATTCCCCATATCAAGTAAGTTAATGGGAATAGGAAACTCACCAGACTGTTCACTATTACACTTTAACCTATATTTTGCTCTTTCTTTCATAGTTTATGGTCTGTTGGCTCGATAATCACAATCTGTGCTAACAGTCTTCCACAGATAGGGTTCTGGTAATATCAGATTTAGGAATCCATCAAACTGTAAAATGATACATTACGACGATTAAGCTAATAACAGAGAGACACAATCCTCCAGAATTCAACACCACACTCTACTTCTCCAGACGGCTGATACATACTCCTGTACATGCACTTTAGAGTTTACACGCGACAGTATTGCGGTGTGGAGTGTAGACAGTAATGGTGTAACAAATCTAAACAAGTCCTCTGGCCAGATTCAGATACAAAATAATGTGATGCAGCTTGGATACGTTTCTGCGATGACAAATTTGACACGCAAGAGACACCGCCTGGAGCAAATTGAGAATCTGTGATGGAACTGACTTCTCGCTAGCTTTCCACACAGCACCATGATCTAAACACAAATGACTCTAATAAGAGACTAGACTATCTTAGTAGCGTCCGGTTATGTGTTTAATCAAAGAAATGGGAAGCTAGACTTATACACCACATTACATCTTAAAGGCATTTAATGTCCATCTGCTGTGCTTATCTGACCGATTGGTATTTACCGTCGTTCTCAAAGGTATTTCACAAATTTGACGATTTTGCGTTTCTAGTTTAACGATCAACGCGGTGTTAAGTGATGCTAACCATCGGAAAAATAAATGAGAAAACAGTCTGGTGCCCTTACTATGAACATCAGTGTGAATTCATCGTCGCAACATTAGAGCCATAATCATTCTGTGTAGTTAGAATATCACTAACAACGATCAGATCAGATGTTATGAACATTTATGTAACCAATACTGTCTACTTTCTTGCTCAAATGTTCAGGCTCATGTTACACTGTGATAAGATAAAAAGAGGGGAAAACAAATTTCGCTTAAATTTTGTTAGTCAAACCTATGGTTGTCCGTTGTTTATTTAACTGAAATAGAGAGAGATTGTTAAATAACTGTTTTACCGGATTGATGCGCACAGCCAAGTTTGACCACGGTATGCACCTCTGTCGCGGCTTCTATATACGTCATTAGGTAACACACTATAAATGTTAATCTTTATATATACAATCAATCCGTCAAGAAATTATCATTGTTTCTTTCAAATATATTATTATTATTATTATCTTTTCGTGGAGGACTAATTTGTAAAAAATTCTGCAAACCTGATTAATTCATCCCAGAGTGCATAGGAGAGCATTATGTCATGGTCAGACGTATGCAAGGGAAATAATTACGTTCTTTAGTCTGACCCACATTTAAAACTTGTAGGTTGTCAGTTGTCGATGTATTTAGCCATACTGTATGAAGTGTGGAGATATATTTGTAAATTGTCACGACGCTGTAAACCTATTCCAAACGTGATATGTATTACATCAGGGTGGTTGTTTTCTATTTAATACCCTAGCAGAGATTTATTTTCTCCTCTTTTCAATGACAAGTGATCATATAAGCGACAATTTGTATATTGTTATTTGCTCTATTCTCCCGAAAGGAAATTTCTTTTAAATATCTAAAATAAATGCTGTACGAAAAAATTACTGTACTTTGTCATGGTTTGAACTGAATACATTCGATCTTGTCCGAGCATTTGAAACTCTCCATCAAGAAATCATTTTGTGGCATCTTTGTTTTATCGTTTACCATTATTTTTAACCATACAAAGTTATCTTCTTCAATCATGCAATTCGCCTTCTTATTGTGGACCGTGGATTTAATGGAAATCATTTCTTTTGGGTTAACTAATGTATTGTTTGGACCTGAAAGTTGCGTCTCTGATGATGGCGTCTCTTGCTTAACTGGTTTAGTCACATTAAAGACCCTTATATCATTAGAGCACATAATTCGCTAAATGAAGGACAAGATTTATTTTGGAAGGTGGACGTTGTATTGTATGAGAGTCAACCAGGAAAATAAAACGCACGACTATGAAAGCTACTAAAATATCCAAGGTCAGTTTGCCCTTGTGTATAAAGTAATCGTGTAAAAATACAACATATATTTGATTCGCTACCATAATAACTCCCTATCGAATAGCTCGGCCAAGGTTAAATCATAATTCCGGCACAATTGCTGCAACAATTATTAAAAATTAGCAATTTGTCTTCCAGTGAACTATTAATATCTGGAGAGATTTAAGGCAATTCAATCTGGTTCCAAGCAGGTGCCTCTCTGAGTTGACCAAAATTAAATCGACTTTTTGCTAATCAGAACCAACAGCATCGTGTAAAATCGATGTGATTTCATTTCCTACATGAATGAAAAATAAGGTTATGTCTCATAAAAGCAGTTATTGGGCAAAGAATTCAAACCGTGGTATTCCATTTGTTTTTGTTTTTTTTGTTCAAATGATTTCATATGCAGATTGTATGTGGTCTCGTTCTCTACCACTAACTTCGGCAACACTAACCTGTATGTGTCACATGATAAGTTCACATTAGAATTGTGCATGTGAGTGCCAACACATGTGATAATTCCATAGTTGTTGACGTAGAGCTGGGATGGAGCTTCAAATCAAAGCATGTCAAACAGATCAGATTAATGTTGCCTCTTGGCCCAGAGAGTACCTGGGCAACATGAAGCTGATCTGTTTATGATGTCCTGTCCGTGTCCTTGCTCTGGAGGAAGATAAACTTTCCAACTTTACTAAAACACTTCACGTTTTCTTATTTTGCTAGGGTAAATTATTTTTAGAATGCACCGCCTTCATATTAGTGAAATACCTTTGCGCACTGCGCAAAGCATCACACAATAAATCGGAAGCCTCCTATGATCCGTCAGTTTGTTAGCATTGCTACTGAGTTGAAGAGACATACATATATAATATTCTTAACATTTATAAGACATACAGAAATCGCATCTTGCATCAGGATTAGACTTAAAATTCTGATGGGGCTTGCCAGCCAAACTTCTGTCTTGGGATTTGTTGCTTGTAAGTATGGTATTTTTGATTTGCACAGTGTTTCAGGTCTTCCTGTCAAAAAAAAATCGTAAGTAAAAGAGCGCTGATTGGTTGGTTGGATATAACCAATCACACTGCTGTTTCGGAGTACTCGATGACAAACCTATGATTTACGCTGATTCATCGTTTAATGTGTGTTTTGTTGAAAAGCGGAGATAGTGACAACTTCGTGAAGCCCACTATTGCCTGAGCTATAGGATTGTGACAGGTTTGACTGTTACAAGGCAATACACGAGAGCTAATTGAGATCTGGTTTTACTTAAATTTCACCCAAAAAATATTATCCAAGTATAAGCTGTTAAAACGCCGTACCGGTGTCCATTGTAAAACCCCTGTGATTTAGTAAACCATAAACCATATCCATAAATTAAATCCTATGTTAAACCACGGCCTTAAAGCTTCCAAACCATTAGCCTTATTTGCTTAATTGGAAATGTTTTCGGTAATCTTTCTCCGATTAAATTTACTATGGTCCCCCTTAAATGAATAAGTTTTTATTTTAAATATTTTATATATATATTTTTTCAATTAACTGTTTATATGTTATTTTCATTTCCTTAGCTTCTCTGCCATTCCCCCTACCATT
>JAQQZZ010103843.1:0-16149 GCA_030265115.1 Mopalia vespertina
TTGATTGGTGTTTTACACCATGCTTAAGGGTATTTCACTTATATGATGGCGGTGTATTCCAACAATAATTGACACTAGCACAACCAAGACGTGAAGCATTTCTATAATGTTGGAAAGTTAATCTTCCTCAAGTGCTAAGTAAAGACAGCATTGCTACTCTTCAAACAAACTGCCCTTAGCCAGAGTGCCAAGTAAATACAATCATAAAATTCAAAAAAACTTTTCAATTCATAAATGTTTACATGGAAAAGCTCAGCAGGTGTTAATCTGCTAGAAGCCTACCATTTTTTTTAACTTATTAAACTAAGATAGACTAATATTTAACTGTTTTTTTGTTTGTTTATATTTTTCAGTCATATTACAGACTAAAACCGTCATCTCCTGAAAGTTCCCAGTATATAGGATGGATGGATAGTAATTTATTTGAACAGTTAGACATCTTCAAACATTTCCAAGAACTAATGATACCCTCAATAGAAGCCACCGCCAAATTTGGTAAAAAGATCCCAGGATTTGCCGATCTCTGTATGGACGACCAAATTCTACTGTTAAAACATGCTGGATTTGAAATTGGAATTATAATGGTGAGTTTGTTTTAAGAGAAATGATCAGGTGCTTGCATGCTTAAAGATACCTGTGTCCAGGGGCTGGTTGGCCGAAGTGCTGTTAAATTTAATCAGCTATTAGATGACGTCATGCCATGTTAAAGGTCTATCTCTAATCCAGTATTAGCGATTTAATATGGTGTTAGCGACTAGCATCTTTCGAGCAACTGGCCACAGGTGGTTGCTTAAAGATACCTGTGTCCAGGGGCTGGTTGGCCGAAGCGCTGTTAAATTTAATCCACTATTAGATGACGTCATGCCATGTTGACGGTTTATCTCTAGTCCTCTAATAGCCATTTAATACGGTGTTAGCGGCGGATCGTCTGGCCACAGGTGTAAAGCAATCAGACCCTAATCAATCAAGGTCCTGCTACTGTCATTCAGTGGTAAGCTTCTCAGACTGCTGGTCCACCTTTTGATTAGAACAGCGTTATGTAAAACCAAAACAAAATCAACAATTTCGGATGATAGGTGAGATAGATTTCTTATTCTCATACTTCCATCGTCTTAAGAATGTATCAGAAATTTTTAAAAAAGAAACATTTTGTTTTTTCAGAAAATTTATGGAAACACTTCAAAAACTTTTTAAAAAATATATTCTTCCTGGTGTTGCAAAGTTAGTTATGTTTTGATTTCAATTGGCTCATTTGTGATATCTGTTTATTTTGGTTTCTTACAGTTACATTCTCATACGGATCAGCACGGTCTTCTATTACCAGGGCATTGTGTGGGTCACCAAGTGTTACTAATGCGCTCGGCTATAGTGACGTGTGAAGAGGCCTGTTTACTGCTAGAAAATCCCCTCAACGTGGTGGATAAACTCTGTCAAATTGAACTCCTTAATCGAGAGATTGCTCTTTTCTGTGCCATTCTACTTATTACTACAGGTATGATATTGTATTGTATAGCAGGGGTTGATGGCAGGGGGTCTCCTATTGCCCTGGCGCCAGGGGCTTAGAGAGAAATCAAAAGTATTGTGTCCAAAATGGTCGTTTTGCTTCACATTTCAAATAACTGGGTGACCAATTTTGACAGTTTTCCTATCTCCTGCATGTTAAAGTTTCTTAAAACATTGGGCTAGTGGCACATGAGTGAAATAGCCTTAAGTACGGTGTAAAACAGCTAACAGACAAACCAACTTATCCTACTTGTGCAACTCAGCCAATAATAATCTGAATTTTATTTGACTTTTTCTAAAAACTCTTTGGGGTCCTACTCAACCTACATATTTTATTTGTGTATCTTTGTGCATTACAAACCGCGTTATTTTAACTCACAAAAAGCTGGATATATTCTGTAATAAAGAATACTGTTTTATATTTAAATATATGTATCTATCCTTATATTTCAGATCGAGAAGGCTTACAAAACCCCGCCAAAGTAGAGACAATTCAAAATCAACTGGTTGACGCGCTACGACTTGAACTAAAAAGAAACCATACAAAGAAACCCCTTCTTTTTGGAAAACTGTTGCTTCTCATCCCAGATCTGAGACAAATAGCACATGAATTTGCTCAAAATGTTCGCAAGCAGAAATTTGACAAAACAGAAAAACATTGTAAAGTATTACCTTTATTTCGTGAAATTCTGGACTTGGAATAATATTTCTGTTCCCAAAGATTTACACTTCGTTACCTGTGTATATTAAGTGCTAATTACAAACCTACAAAATGGCTTTTCATCTTCTATATTTGTGTACTATCATATTTTTATTGACATTTATTTATTACACTATGAAAAAGGATTTTTATGACATTTATTTATTGCGCTATGAAACCGGTTTATTTCTCTTCTTTTTTTTTTACTTCTGTTACAAAGTATATGTTTATAGTGAATTTAATACGCATAATTAATATTTTAAAGGTCAACTTTTTATTAAGATTTAAAATTTTTTAAATGTGCCAGAAAAAAAAAATATGGTGATTTTAATGTCATAACGATCTGTTCTTATTCTTTTTCTTCAAAAGTTTCATTTTTTCTTTTTAAAAATGTAAAAATATTAATTAGTGTTAGTAATTAAGACAATTATATTTTGCCAACCAAAGTGTATGCTACTCAATAAGAGTATAAACATTATGTTTTAAGCCCTTATCTATGAACGAGTTCGATTTGTCTTTATTAGTATTTTTATAAGAGATTTAATTTAATTGATGTGCATTAATCTCTATAATTTTTAATATGGCCTTAATGGTGAAAAAAGTGTTCAAAGCAGCATATTGTCTCTGGGGAGAGGCAAATAATAAATATATCTATTTCACCTTGTCTGTCTGTCTGTCTGTTATTGCAAGATTTGGTCACAGACTTTTATGTGAAAATTATTCATCTTATTGTAACTGAATGCCTTTGCTTAGATAAACATTCTTGTTCGTCCTGCAGTCAGCCTTTGTACATGTAGCTCAGTCTATCAGAGCACTGGCCCTGCTAGCCAGAGTATTCAAGCTCGAATCCCGTTGGAGGCAGGCAAAATTTTCTGTCTCTACAATAAAAATATATGTTTACCTACAGATGCTCATTCGGTGAGAATTCTTATTTTGTTTTCAAATAAAAAACACCATCATTAAATTTAGATAATAGATTCATCTTCTGGTGACTGTTCTTACGGCCAGTTGGTTTCTGCTGGGTTTCCACCAATGCTGGGCGCTGCGTAGTCATAACATGAGGGAAATATCATGTAGTAAAACTGTATACCATCCAATAAATCAAACAAAGGAACTGAAAGCTTTCTTAGTATGTCTGAGAAGAGGAATTCTGTTTGCAAAAATGGACTTAAATTTCACTTGTTTCGGCAAGTATAAAAACAGCTTCATTTTATTTTTTTCGGGGGTCATTTCCTTTTTATCATATTTCATCTCATTTTCTGATTGTGTTCATCATTATAGTGTCGATATGGATTGAAAAAATTGTTACGTTTTGAAATTAATTTGATTTATTAAGAGACGATGCTCTATAAAAAGGGTGACCAATTGTTTTGACTGACGTGTACCTTATTGCTTGGTACAAGAGATTTTTGTTAGTGTTTTCATTTTGTGAAGATAATCTGGACAATTTGTCTCAAAGAAAACTATTTACTCAATTGAACTGTTTGCTGTTATTTTTTCTTTATTATCACAATGTGCTTTTCCTTGTTAACATAAGCCTGATTTTGAACAATTTTATCTTGGTGTCATATTTTGTTTTCTTTTGTGTTCTCTTTTTGTGGGGTGGGGGTGATTTAAAGAATGTCTAAAATCTTAAATATTACCGGTTAAAATTATATTATACTGTTCAATTGACAAGGTTTCTGCTGTTAAAGCAGAATTATTTAATCCAAGGGAGATAATCAAACAATTTTATTGATAGTTACTTGAACTGAAGTTTATCTCCCTTGAATAAGAGTGTCATAATTCTATTCTGCCTAAAATTCTTTAATTTACGTCATTAAGTTTGATATTTGTGGTATATTGTTCTCTTTTCACTGTTTAAGCTACGCTATGTTATGGATTTTTTTATCTATATTTTTTAAATCAAAAAAGAAATTACTGAAACTCGGTGTTTGTCAGAATTCATATTTTCAAAACTCATAAATTATGTTCCTATTTATCAAATATCCTATGTTGAATGTGTTAGGTTTTTTTGTAGTGTATGTGTGGAATCACTTTAGATTCTTCAGTTGTTTGCTGTGAGACTGAGCTTCCTGTTGCCCTGGTGCTCTCAGAGCTACGGCAGCATGGAGCCGATCTGTTTGTGATGTCTTTGTATTGTGTCCTGCAATTGTGCTGTGTTGTCTTTGTTTGTTGCCAGTCAGTTTGAGTGAGATTTTGTTCACCCATTGGGCAGGCACTCCATCATATGAGTGAAATAACCCTGAGTATGGCATTAAACAAATGAACAAACAACAAAAAAAACAGTTTTTATTAACAAAATGTAGGCAGGTCACGGATCAGTGGTTCCCAGCGTGTCGGACTACTGAGTCTCCTTCCATGTACTGCTCACTGTAGGGTGGAATACTTATATATGCAGGAGTCAAACTGAGATGTCTTTTCCAGGGTTCTCTCTACGTTTTCTGTTGTACCCTAAATCACTTCAAAATTCATCCATAAAATTTCTACTTTGGAAGCTATTTTTAAAGGCTTTGAAATTGTGTCTGAGAGTCAGAAGATTGATTTCCCAGTTAGAAAGCATCAAGATTTCTCTGAAAACACAAATTTGTCTGTTTACATGCTGTAATATTGTCACAACTAGCCAAAACGAAATTTGAGGTGATTTACAGTATAATGTAAGGCTGAGTAAGAAATGGACAATCCATCGTCATTTAACCACAATAGTCATGAGTACCGCGTAAAACCTAATCTAATGAACAAATTGTAATCCTAGCTAGGTCCTCGTATAACTTGTGCCTCAAATGTAACAGATCACGGGGGTGGTTTTTACAAGGTTTCCTCATGGTTTTCCACCATAATGGGGCAAGGAACAGTGTGCAGTAAACAATCCGTCGTCATAAAGGTGAAATACCCTTCAGTACGATGTTAAACCCCAGTCAAACAAACAAATGTAACAGTTTTATATTTCAATTTTTCACAAATTTAGACCTGCCTACCCTAGAAAATATTTATGTGTAAAAAAAATAGGGTTTTAGAAGTATTTTCTAAGCATTTTGGGTATTTTTGTGTTACAGAATAGTAGAGAATATTAATTTGTGTGTGTATTTTGATGGATTTTTGGTGTATTTAACATAAATTATTTGTATAAAATACTCCAGAATACACCGAGTAGACAGGTCTGCTAATTAACGCGAAATGATCAATGTAGTCAGAAGTCCAAGCTAAAATTAAACAAACTGACCGAATTGAAATGTTATGTTTTGCATAACTGGTTATATTAGAAACATGTACCATTGATGGGACTGGCAAAAAGCTGATTCAGAGAATCACTATCATGTAATAACAAAAATAGAGCAACTCCGAACAAACTCATAGTGATAGTCTAGAGATTTTGACATTGATCTTTCTATCATCATCAGTTTCATGTGGATGATTAAAAAATAAAATCTCATCTCAGTTGTCAAGAATGCTGAGACATGTTTTAGTTTACATAATGCATTTTATTAAGTTTATGTATTTGTGGTTATACCAGGTAAACAAATGGAAGGTAGAAAACTTTTTGTTTTTTGACAAGTTGCATTTACAAATAAGAATGTATAACAAACGTAAGGCAACACCAATTTAATGAGTTGGATTTTGGGCACCACACTATGCTTTTTATCCAATTCACAAAGAAAATGTAAATCGGCAAAAAAAAAATTACAAATTTTTTTTTTTCACTTTTAGATATTTTTTTTATTCACCCAACCTCCCTTAAACCACATTCCACCTAGTCATTATTTAAGAATTATTTGTTGTTGTTTTTTTTTCCATGTTGTTTTTTTTTTAACATTAAATTTGGCTATTATCCAAATTAATACATTTGTTGAATCAAAATATTCACTTTAGCAATTCAACCAGATTGTATCTGCTTCTTGTTGCTCTGGTGCTCTCAGAGCTAAGGTGCAGAAAGAAGCTAATCTGGTATTTCGTCTTTGTGTGTTGTGATTGTGTCTTGTCTGTTACTTGTCCGAGGCATTGAGGGTGCTTTTCTTCACCCTGTGGGCTGGCACACCATCATATGAGTACAATGACCGTAAGTCATTAAACTGTACCCCAATCAAACAAATCGGAAACTTGGCATTTTGTACTTTTTATCAATACATTGTGTATAATTGAACAAAGAATATTTAATATACTGGTGGTAAACTGTTAATTTTTATTTTTCTGGTGAAAACATTGTGTATTAAAAGGCTGTAAACAGACCATTCGCTTTAGCTCGGTGATTATGAATATATGTAAATGGTACTTGAATGGATGTTGTGTTGATAATGTGATAAATATAACATGAAAATAAATCCAAAATGATCGTTACATAAATAAAACGTTTGTTTGTCATATCCAACCATCATATTCTTTTTGTCTTGTTATTATTACTGTTATTATTTATGTGGGTGGTTGAAATCAGCTTCCTATCAGCCTATGAACTAAGGGACAATACGAAACCAATTTGTTATGCCAAATTTGCAGGCCTGGGCGAAACTTATCCGGCATAACCTTAAAATCGGTCCTCTAAAATTGTAGGAGATAACATAACATTTGCCACTGCTTTGCTGCTTTCTTAAATACCTAAATTTGCATTTATGAAAAATAAAGCAAAATCACTTTATAATACAAACTTATTTCATGATCGGATTGACAAAATTTGTCAAAATCAGTAGCAAAATGCAAATTTAGACGAACTGTGTAAACAATTTGGGAAACCTATATAAAGCGGTCCTACTAAAATAAGTTTGCATAACCATGGGAAAACCCCGTTCAGTCCGTTCTTCTCAACAGCACAGGTCCTTATTTGTCTTGCATCAGGCGGTAAGAGGGAGGTTCCTGTTTGCCCTGCGGCTCTCAGAGCTAGAGCTAAGAACATGTCGACCCTGCGATCCATCTCAACTCAACTTCCAGCATCTCACTGCAACTGGCTACAACTAAATTCACCCGATTACAGTCGACATGTTCGCTCTTTTGACTGGGTACAACTTGTTGCAGTTCATCGCAAGCAAGTTAAGCATGTTCTACTTTTCTGCAACTGGCTAGGATCGCTCAAAACAAAACACATCACATGAGGAATCACATGACCACTTACATGGCTCATCTTGAAAGGTGCAAAGATATACAGAAACAATTTATAGAGCTTTGAATGAGGAACTTTTGCGTGTTTGGTAGGGTGAGCAAATATGTCGTATAGGAACGCTTGCTGTCAGGAGTTATTGAAAAAATAACATTCATTTTGGATATTTTTTGTACTGCTTCTCATGATGAGCATTACCCAGCGACAGTATTATAGCTGCACAGTCAGCATGTTCACTTATTCCCAGTTACACTTTATCACAGTCAACCTGTTCCTAACCCATTCTCTGGTGTTCAGTTGTGTCCAGTTGTCCTCAGTTTTAGTGGATCACATGTCAGCATGTCCTTGTCTTATAGGGCAAGATGATGCCGATCTGTTTGTGATGTCTTGGTATTGCATCCTGGGATTGTCCTGTTTTGTCCTGTCTTGTCTTTGTTTGCTGCCAGTGGTGATTTCCTGCATCCATTAGGCTGAGACACCATCAGAGCATGGTGTTAAACCTCAATCAAACAAACAATCCTGCATCTCGTGACACTCCTTCTGTATCGTGGGTTGTTGCATATACCCCATCACATGGAGCAATAACCTTAGCTGGGTGTAAAAGCCCAATCAAACAAACAATATTGTTTTCTTCCATTGTTTTATTTATTATTGCCAATTTGGATTAGTGTAGTAAATAAAACACAGGAAAAAAACTATATTTTATTTGTTATCATATTTCATTTGTTATTGTCAATTTCAATTAGTGTGGTGGTCGGTTGAGAGGGAGCTTCCTGTGGTCCTGATGCTCTCAGAGCTAAAAGGCAACATGAAATCAATGGGAGTCTCGTAATGTCAAAAAGGGGGCGTTACAGGCGGTCCTCTGACGTCAAAACGTTCGAGATTCATAGACGTTTTAGTGCCGTCACAATGATAAAATGTGTTTGACGTCATTTAAAAGCTCCACTGTCGCGATTACTGTGACGTCAGAGGACCGCCTTGTAAGTGTAAAATTACCTCCCTTGCCAATTTCCCGAGACTCCCATTGGAAACACGTGCATGTACCAAACACGTAATCACTTGTCCGCGATGTGTCATGATAAACACCTTACTCATAACAATACCGGACATTTATTTTGTAAATTGCCAAACGTCTGTTCTAAGCTGGGGGGGGGACATTTGGCTTTTTTCTGTCCAATGGCTTCCTAACATTATCAGCTATAAGATAGGTTAGCGTCACATCAGAATTCTGTCACTGTGTGGGTTTTGGGGGGACGTTTTTTGTCAGTGCACGTTACCTAGTAAGTCTATTGAATGTTAAAACGAGAAAAGCAAGGATTAGTATCCGTGACTTGCTGGACAATTGCCGAGATATTAAGTTCTTCCAGAAAAATTGTCCATAATAACGAGTTTCTGATACTTTCGCATGAGAAATTGAAGGGGTAAAACCTAGCTAGTCTAAATATGGGTCTGACTTTATTTTTTCCAGATCACAGCAGGTATACTAATAGAGGGTTGTTCTCTTTTAACTAGGTGTTCGCATAATGTGATCAAATGGGTTTATATATTTTGGACAATTAAGTTGTCTTCAATTTCGACATTTCTGGGATGCAAGACTTTGGCACTATTGCTCCTCTCTGTTACAAAGCAACATCGCTGTTATAGGACATATATTTTTAAGAAGAATCTACAGTACGATCCAATTGCCGAATGGTTAATGTGTGGAGTTGGTTCCAAGAGGTATATACGTAGGGCACAATGAAAGAAAAATAAATCCCAAATGATGAGAGAAAACGTTGCGTCTTCGATCAAAAAACGCTCTAGTCATAGCCAAACTCCACAAAATCGGAATCCGGAACGAACCGGTTGCCGAAACAAGCTTGTACAAAGTGCTTGCGGGCAATATAAGATCACGCTCGATAACGATACTGGGGAATTAAGTGATTGGGGACTATTAAGAAAACAAATCTTGCTGTCAAAATATCGGTGTATTTCAATTCTGGATAATTCAATGGCGACAAAGGTGAGATATTAGCATAAACATCAATATTTTGTGAGCAAAGAGCAGATTAACTGCACGAGTTCCTCTTGTATTAACCTCTTGTTAGAACCCTGGGTCGATCTGGAGAACAATTGCTTTTCTACGTCTAACCAATATCATGGACCAGTATGTGTATGTAGGTCCCGGGTTCGACTCCCGGTGGAGGCAAGCAAATTTTTCTCTCTCCATTTATTCAAATATATATATTTGTGGAAAGCCTGGATACTCATGATCACAATACATACATTTTGTGAAGATCATAATAACTTTGAAACTTATTGCAAATGACCACAGCTTCAACATGGTGTAAGGCCATCTCATCCCAGATTCAATGTGAGTCTCGTGATGTCAAAAAGGAGGCGTTGCAGACGGTCCTCTGACGTCACAACGGTCGAGATTCGCGGACTATTTAGTAACGTCACAATGAATAAATGTGTGTAAAAGCAATTCCCGAATGTTGTGACGTCAGGGGACCGCTGTGCAAGGGTTAAATTACCTCCCTTGCCAAGTTTCCAAAACTCCGATTTAATAGAGTAATGAACTGAAGTCAAGTACATATTCATCATGAAACAGGCTAAGAAAATCATTTTAATCAATATCGATCCAGAGGACCAGTAATGCTTAACCGGTTTTTTTTATATAAAGAGGCATTTTTCTACAATATAACATCCCCGTAATATGTGGATTGATTGCAGAGAAAAGAATCCGCCTTAATATGGAGGAACTATGTTACTCAAGCATCATACCAAACATAATTCACACAAAAAAAGGAATATTTATTGTTATAAATTGACCAGTGTTTCACGACACACACATTTGCATTGTACCGTTGGTAATACTGTAATCACAATCTCGCGTAGATCAACATATTCACAAATCTAAGTCATAACAAGGATAGCTGAAAGCAGCAGTTACTCCGTCTGAATTCCTTCCAACTCTGTTTGTCATCTGGTCCCTGCAAGAGAACTTGATATATTTGATAACGTCCAAAAACTCATAAATGAGGGTACCTCTTGAGTCTGGTTTCCATTCAGACACTTCATCACTCTTCGTAGTTAACATTAAAGTTGGAAATAAAGATGGCAAAGGTGTTACATATTACATCTCTTGTTATTGCCAAAATCCAAAATTTCCAGAACATACGAATGTTGAATTCCTGCATCGTTGGAAAGTGTCTCTGTTCTGTGCATTAGAGTCAAGCGAAATTTCACAATAATTGAAAACGCACATTAAATGTTCGTAACCTGATTTAGGTTATATTGTATTGTCAATTCGTCCGATTTAGAAAAGCAAATCCTTGTTAAATTGGGACATCTTGTGAATTTCTTATTACCTGTTCCTATGTAATTCACGGTCTATCAGGAGAACATATCTTGAAACTCTGGACAGCCTAACTCCATGTCGTGTACAGTCTCTATTTTATCGCTGCTCTTCGAAACAGCTGATCTTTGGCTGCAAGATGACGTGGCGCTCGAAGCCCTTGTGACGTCATCGGTGCTCGCATATCTGGTGGCGTCATTTCCGCTAGATGGTCTAGATGCGTGACGTGCAATGGATCGCTCTGCCCATACATCGACTTCAGATTCTTGTGTAATGTGTATTTCCTCCACGATTGTGTCTTTCTCTTTGCTAGACGGATGCAGTTTTGTCTTGACCCTTTTATATAACTGTTTAGTGCTTTTCCGTATCTATAACAAGAAATAAATAATTAAACAAATGAATAAATCAATTAATACATATCGGATCAATTAAAGAAGTTAAAGGGTTGAGTAAACATACTTAACTTTGTTTCATGAAATAAATGAACGAACGGACGGACGTACGGATGAACAAAATAATGAATACACAATATCCCAGAAGCATCCAAATACCTTTTCAGCAAAAGGGCATTGGTATTATAGATTAACTTATTTCAGTGTTTCAATACATATGATATATCTGAAATTTTGATTTCCGCAATTTTTAAAAAGTAATTTGCATTCTCGGCTATGTTGGAAACATGTCAATGCTTTCAGTCTTACTGTTGTAGCCACAACCCTATAATGTGTTTCGGCATCCCAGTATACTTACATTATTTGCTGTTGAAATTATTGATGTCATTTTTGTTGACTTTCTCTCTTCTGTTTTGTCCATTGCCAAATCTTTTGGTGGATCCTTCTCGATGTTCACTGAAATAAAATAAAAAAAATCACCAAATAATGTATTTTCCCATTGTTGATCGAGTGCCACTGGCAACCGGATGTACATTACATTTCTTCGCGTGGTCCTTAAAAAAAATCCCAATTACGTATTGCTTTTTGTTCGTTTGTTAGTGGGCCTTAGCTCAATTACCTTAATACATAGTGAATAAAATAAATGTTTAATATACGAACCGTATGGAAATCCCACCCAGCTACGACTACAAAATACTCGGCATTCAGCTTACATGTAAGTTGAACATATGCATGAATCGAATAGAAATGACGCTGCAATATTTCGTTTCTATTAAGACACACTTCTGTATTTATATGGAACCACCAGTCAATGACACGTGATAGCGTAATCGGGATCACCTCTTAATGGATTTTGCGACAATTAAACGACCAACACACTTGTTTATGGCACAAACCACCATTAACAACAATGTGTATAATCAATTATATAAACAGCCAGGCGCTTAAACGGTGAGAGGCGTATAGGCAAATCGATTGTCTGTAACGCCCTGTACGATACTCAACTCTCTGCAGAGTATCGAGCGAGTTTCAGCTCAAAACTAAGGAAGGTGCGATATATTTGTTTTCCGTAATCTCAAAAGTGCAATTAGTCTTCGAACGTATGACATTACCAAGGGTTCATAGACGTCAAAATATTGAGTTTTTTACTGCACAAAATTCAGTTTTGTTAGTGTCATCTTTTAATGCCCAACTATTTATTTTTATAATACTTAAACATAATAAATGGAGTCTGGACTGAGTTTTTTAAAAATGATGCGTAAAAATGATGTCTCAAATTGAGTTTATTCTCAAGCTTAACTACCCATTTAGGGTAGGTAAACTGGACTTCTATGAACCCCCGCATTACGCTCAATATTTAAACACAATTCATACACTTTCTCTCCGCGAATTCAACGGAATTTATTACTACATGAGTATATGTTTGGAAAACTAATGTTCTTGCAGTGGTAAATGAATACACTACGGCTATGCTTGAAACACGCTGACCTTTGGATTCGTTAAATTGATGAATTAAATTTTGTTTTAATTGTGTAGTCGAGGCTATTTTTTTCCCGCCCCTTCCATCTAGCTCTCTCCTCTACCCAACACCTGCACACCAAGCCCTAATCGATTGTTAAGGTATTAACACAGCTGACGTGTGCAAAGTTCTAACAACGGATTTGTAAACATAAACAAACCCTTTGAAATGGAACAAACTGCCACCTCTATTGAACTAGACGCAAATGATGAATATTTTATCGATTGTTCTGCACTCAAAATACCGCCAGTAATTGCTTGACGTCATTGTGTGGAATACACATTCATTGTTTTGCCGCACGTGATATGTTATCGATAGACCATGAACATCAACATGATTCAGTCTGCATAATACATAGTAACAGAATTATACTTGGAGGTGACGTCACGTCGATTGCAAGTCAATCAAAATCAAGAATTTGGTCGTGACGCTAATCTAAAGCCATTCATTTTGTAAACATCGGATGTTTATCAACATATTTGGCTGTGAGATCTGTGACGTACAGAAGTAGCACGGATGGGAATGCCATCCAGAAAATATGACGTCACGAACATGCCATAATTTAGCAAAACAATTAAGATACGTGCCCACAGTTCATTAACATAGCCCATCCATTTTAACCTAGTTAATGCGAACTATACCGATTAATCTGTTTTGTTGCTATTTGCTTCAAATCGACGACGTCTTACCTCCACGCTTTGCGCACAGTTAGCATGATCATAAGCAAGGACCTTTTTAAATGTACTGATATTCGCTAAAATGGCGTAAATTGTGCGGTCGTAGCTAGGCAAATTACAGCGGTATTAATAAACCGGGGCTTTGATATAATGTCAATCAGCTGTAGATCAATGGAATTCCTATTTTAAAGATACTAACAGCTTTAATTATTGTTAATTAAAAAAAATAATAATTTAAGTTTGACGCACATTTTGAATAATAATATCAAGTCATAGTGCTATTTTCGTTAGTTCCTTAAATTGTTTGTCAAAGTAAATTTCGAATTTAAAATACCTACATTTCCAAATTATACGTGAAAAGGCTCATTAAAAGGTATTGCCAAAATATATAGTTGGCCTCTGGTTACATATGATACATAAGTAATCTCTGTCCTGAGTTTACGAGACAATTTCGACAGATAGTTATCATTAAGATACATGAACCGATAAAATGTCAATATAAAATTGACACATGCGAGATTTAATAAAACGAGGTCTCTTAAGTTTAGACGCATTTTATGCCAACGCTATAATCGTACTTGATATTAGCAGCGGGGATCCTTTGAATGAAGATTCTGTGCCAAGTGGGTTTTGATTCGCGTTGGTCGTGGGCATCGTGACTAATAATGTAAAGACTGATACAGTATATATGACTAACATGAGTGGAATTATGGCAGTGTTAGCCAAGACTTGAGCATGTGCTCAGAACAACTTAACGAGACATAAAATGATAGTCATTCTTTCAAGAATATGAGACGTGCCTGTCAGTTGAAACCTTTTGAAAAGTCTGACAGAAAGACACAATTGTATTTAGCTGGTATTCCCTTGGCTCTTGACCAAATATTTTCTTTTTGTATGAACTTTTTGGAAACGAAACGGTGTAATTTTAGTCCGCATAGTCATCAAACTTCGTGACATATTGTTTAAAAAAAAGTGTTAGAACAGGTTCAACGCGTTGTTATATTTGCTCGGCATTTTATGTGGTGCATAAGGTTTTTTTCTTTCAACAGTGCAACTTTAATTGGTATCTGCAATCCCAAATCAAGGAAGTCGCAGAAAACTACTCTACGGTATATATCATCAAATGGTATCGGTAACCAAGCAAAGCCGACAGAAAACAACTCCAAATGTAGCAAGTCACCGATGCTACTGATACTCTATAGTATATTGAACTAAATGGCGTCGGCAACCGAGCAATGCATGCAGGAAACAACTCCCAATTTACCAAGTTACCGAAAACTACTCTTCCAAAGACTTACTGGTTATACGGCAACCCAGAAAAGCCTGTTGAAAGCCGGTTTTCGCTGAATTCTATGTTGAAGTTTTTTGCATTTTTAATAAACTCCATCTCGCTTTGTTGATAATTATTTAACTTTTCATGCAAATGCTAGGATACATTAAGCCACAATTTATGCGGAGATTCAACCTTGTACGTTACGAATATTTATTTGGGCTTTTATTAGATATTAGCCAGTGAGCTTTATGGTGAGTTCATATGTGTCCTAAAACTGTACCCCGAATGAAATGTTTGTGCCATTGCTATTTGTTTATATGTCCAAATTATGCGATATTTTACAGATATGGTCTTCGTATTTAACAAAAATCGGCCGTATTGTTACATACTTGTCCAATGCGATATTAACTAATTGCATTCAATAAGGTAATATGAAAATGATATATCTAGCACTTTCTGCGTAAGTAAAGCACCAGAGTTGTGCTATTCCACGTGTGGCTGTCAAAATATTGATTTAACTATTAAGGATTGCCACAATGCGTTAATACGTTATATATTAACATTACGACAAGGTCAACCCTACTATAAATTGAAGTTTCAGATAAATGGATAATCAGAGTTTTAAGCATCGGTGACGACTATCAACATGTGATGCCAAATTCTATAACATTGAATAATTTTGTCCAAAATAATCACTCAGATCGATACAATATTCTTTCTGCTGACCAAAGGAAGTACGGTTCAAGCACACTCACTCTGTCTCTACAGGATGATTTTGTTTGTTTAATTGGGGTTAACGCCGTACTTTAGGCATATCACTCACATGACGGCGTGTCAGCCTATTGGGTTAAGGAAACCACCCCTCCAGGCTAGCAAAGAACAAAGATAACACATGACAAATACAGTACAGCCACAGGACGTAATACAATCTCTACAAGATGAACTGTCCCTACTGTCTCACATTGTCTGTACTGAACACTGGATGAACTTCACATTTCACGGTTGTGTAGATTTAGATAGTTATTGTGTTTGAGTACAAAGCCGTCTTAAAGGTGAACTACCCTTGGTCATTTAATATTATAGGCCAATTAATCAATCGATGAATTGATCGATCGATGATTGTGAATTAAATGAACCAACCATACAACCAACCAACCAATCAACCAATCAATCAATTAATTAATTAGTCAAACAATCTAATAACCAGTCAATCAATCAATCAATTAATCAAACCGATTAATCAATCAATCAACCAATCAATCAAATCAACCAATCAATCAAATCAATCAATCAATCAAATAAACCAATCAATCAAATCAATCAATCAATTAACCAATCAATCAATCAATCCATCAATTAACCAATTAAGCAATCAATACTTCAACCAATCAATCAATCTAACAATTCATCGTTATATAATACATGTGTCCAGCTGTGAGATATAGGTTACTCAACGAGAGCCCGTGTTTTACAACAAATGTAACTCGAATCTATACTACTTTAACAAAATCAGGAGTTGGAGGCCACCGATTGTCAATATTTATAGATGAGAGTGATTTTTATTGTAATACGAGAGCTCGAGTTTTTTCTTACAATACTCAATATTTTTTCTCACTTGGCTAAGGGCAGTTTGTTTGAAGAGTAGCAATGCTGTCTTTA